>OX123181.2:48493126-48517620 GCA_944739405.2 Euclidia mi
AAATTTTACTTAAAAAAACTACAGATATAAATATTAGATGTTAAGGCTCTAGGTAGCTGTAACTCATGGCAATACTTGCTACTACCCGAATGTACGCACAGAGGAGATGAAAAACAAACTTTTAAGTAATAGGGGTGATCCCGACGAATCATGGTCACAACATCAAATAAAAGTTCTTAAAAGATATAGAGACCTTAAGACCTTTTTTTTTCTACATAAGTTATTTAAGAATTATATAAACTTTTGGGTTTCACTACTTCTTTCAAACTTAATTTTTTTTTTTAAACCAGTAAAAAAATGCATTATAATTTCAGAAACTTATAATGAGGCATTTCTCCACTTGAAAAAAGCAGAAGAAATCTCCAATTTAGACTCTGATGATAAAGTCCCTCATACGAAAAAAAGATCAAGAGAGTATATTCGCCTGAAGATTCAGATTCTCCGGATGATTATTCCACTATGAAAATAAAAAAAACCAGCCAAGTTTTACATACCCCATTCCGCCTAAACGTCTGTTAATAGGAACAAGAAAAACGAGTGTACTAAAAAATTGATACAGAAATGGTTACAACAGACAGCACAATCGAGATGGTTTCCAAATAATGTAGTAAATCATACTCAATGGTAAAGTTATGTTTTATGATAATACTTAATATGAGCTGTAGAGACTTAGGCCCGTATTATAGGACAACACTCAAGTCAAGATCTCTTCTGAAGTACAGTTAAAAAGGGATGCAAATAAATTCAACAGATATGTACATCCCTTTCCAACTAAGCTTCAGCAGAGATCTCCGATTGAGTATCATTCTATAATAAGGGTCTTATTTTTTTCTTACTACAGGTCGTACTCAAAGCAAATCTCAGTCAAAGGACCTATGGGCAAAAATGTATGGGCTCCGTCCCCATGTACCAACACAACATAGAACTGATGCCAATGTGTACCTTAAGAATCCACTAATTTGATTATAAATCCTTCTTTTTACTTATATCCATGGGAATATATCCATAAAAAAACAATTGATTATTATTAATTAACCTATATTTTCATTTTACACTTGCAAGTTATTCTAACATTATGGTTATATTACAGTACAAAACATGATTTAGTAAGGACACAAAATAAAATCATGTATTTTTAATAATATTCTTACATTTAAATGATTATGAACGAATAATACGAAAATAAAAACTAAAGTTGAAGATGTGGGAAAAAGCTGCTAACCTTAAATGGAACTGGGCGGACCATGTCAGCCGTATACATGAGGATCGTTGGGCGAAAATCTTGACACTGTGGGTGCCAGAAAATGGTCGTCGTCGCCGGGGTTAGCGCCGAAAACGGTGGCGAGGTGACCTAGACGCCTACCACTAGAGTTGGCTTGAGATTGCAGGCGACAAGAGAGCGGAGGGAGGCCTTTGCCCAGCAGTGGGGCAGTACAGACTTAAGAAAAATTAGAACATAATGAAATGAACCATTTAAATTCATTGTCTTCTAATATTCATTCTTACAATGCTCATAGTAGCAAGTAACAATAGTAATAGAGTTTTAATATTACTGGTCTATTTTTATATACTGTATTGACGACGGTGAGTGGCGCCCGCGGGAGTGTAAGCGACTGCTACGCCGAAGGTCACGGGGTTCGATTTCCACTCAATTCAAACATTTGTGTGCATGAAAATGGATATTTGTCTTGGTCTGAGTGTTTCTATATATAATATGTATGTATTTACAAAAATAAGAAGTATATGTATGTTTATCCATTATCTAGTACCCATATTCACAGCTTCTGCTTAGTTTGGGACTAGATGGTGTTGTGTGAATGTGGTAGAATGTACCATAACTTCCTATAATATATAAATGAGTAGGTATTTTACAATTAATCGTCAATAATGCGTCAACAAAATATTTGTTTAAACGTTAATTACTATGACAACCCCATGCATTTGGGCAACGTCGCCATAGTAAAAAAATATTATCTTGCCAAGATGTGTCGATTGAGCTACATTTCATTTCTGTTGACGGGTGGGGACGATTCCGTCCATGGTCCTTTAAGAAACGCAGCTTCTCCTGAATAAATACTTTTACAAGAAACACCTTATTTACTGGTGAAGTTGAAGATGCTATTGTAATTTCAGCTGTAACAAACAGCACCAATACTGACCCAAATCCTACAATAAATTGTCCTTCTGGTAAAGATTTTAACAATTTTTTTGATATCTGGGGGCACGGCAGTGCCCCCACCAAGTCGAGCAAAAAAGCGGCACGGCCATACCATACTTTTCTGGAAGCAATTCAGGCCATTTTCGACCCCCTATAACTTCGTTTTCTTTTACATGGGCCATTCAGATGTAACTTGCTTTTTATTAGAGACAGTATTTTGAGCAAGCCGTTTTCAATACAACAAAGCCATCTTATCCAGGTGGTCACAGACTTATCTGTACAGATGAATGAAGTTAATAGAAAATTGGACTTACTATTAGCACGGGCATGTTTACAACCAATAAATCAAGCTTTGTTGTTCAAGCTGTTTTGCTATGAATAACTCTATTAACCTAATGCTATTATAACTCCTTTTTGAGAGATTGAAGGAATCTGCACATTGTTTTCATCAGTTCTAGTTTTATATAATATGTTATATATATTTTGTATGTATTTATGGGGTATGTGTGTAGTATATGTAGTATTTATTATCATGTTTGTATTTAGTAATATACTCATTTATTTATAATATAATAATTTTATAATTTTATTTATAGTATAATATTCAATTTACATATATTACATTTAATATAATTGATAATATTATTTCTAGATAAACAATGCACCTACCTTGCTTGCCTCTGCACCACCAAAGGGTCCGACTGGTAGATAATGCCTTACGGCATTATAAGTCCACCTTATGTACCATGTATATTGTGCATGAAGAAATAAATAAATAAAATAAAATAAAATATCGAGAAGATGCTTTTACAGGTCCTGACTTTCAAAAAAGGCAGCGATAGCCTCGTGGAGATACCAACGGACTGCCATGCAGAGGGTATCGGGTTCGAATACACGGCGCGCACTAATGACTTTTCGGAGTTATGTGCGTATTCAATTGTAAATTATCGCTTGCCCCGTGCCTCGGAGAGCACGTTAAGCCGTCGGTCCCGGCTGTCATGAAGATCTTTGACAGTCGTTATAAGGAGTCAGTACCTATAAAAAAACTGACACTAGTCTAAACCATGGAATATCGCTATCCCTTCGGGTTGCGGAGGTCAGCTAATATTCAGCCAAATCTGGTTAGACTAGAAAGCGGACCACGGGTTGAGACTGGGATAACGCTAGGCGGATGATGAATTTTTTTCTAAATAAAGTTATTGATTATCACATTTTAGGTGAAATTCTTGGCTGGGTTAGGTGGCAGAAATGCTCGTAGCCTTACTACTAACATTCTTAGACGAATATTGCTTGATGAAGTAGCAGAATGATATTCATTAACAGGAAAACAAATGAAAATTCAAACAAAAAATCATTTCTGACAACAGAAACATGTAAAATAATCTTTCGTAAGTATTTATCATTTATAAATTCAAACATCATGATTGTATGACTTTATAAAAAACCATATTGTGAGACAATAAGCATATAAAGCATTGTCTGTTCCGATACTAGGCCAGTGCCTTACAACCTCGCAATGAAAATAAAACTAACCCAGCTGTAGGGGTTACCCCTTTTCTTTGGATTACCTACTTACCTGTTAAACTGAACGATTATGATTAATTTATAAGTATTATTTTTCTTTTTTTCAGAAATCTGCAAAAAATCTATGATGATGTAACGGACGAAGATCTTGAGGAAATTATTAGTGACTGGCTACAAAGTTGAACTTAAACCCCGACAAAATGTATGGAACAGTTGATATTTTTTTCGCGATTTCGCAGAAGTTCCAGAACAAAAGTTGTTCATAATGATGAATATAACCACCCCCTGTTTGTTTTTTTTTGTTTGTAATATGTCCAGTAACAGTAATTTTACTGGTGGAGAAAAAAATAATAACTACATATAAAAACATTAGATGTTAAAAGGCTCTAGGTAGCTGTAACACAGAACTTTTGGTCCAGTAAAAATGTACAAAACACACATTTGTATGGAACATTTTAGCTGAACTAAAGTTTCAAGAAACACTTTGAATTTAAGTTTGTGATTAATGTACATTTTAATGTCATATTTTTACGACATACATTATGTCAATTTATTATAATTCAAAATTATTGACTGATTAAAAAATAAATAGTCATATGATAAAAAATTATAGTGTATTTTTATTCACGTTGTTGTATTCACGAAGTCACAGCAATAATATTTTCTGTGAAAATATTGTGGTTTCTTAGGTTAAACTTATATTTGTGCAGGTTATAGACAACAGAATACACCGTAGATATTGGAAGTACGGTAGTGAATGCTACATCTATGGAATACACTGCATAGATAAGTCGAACTGTACTCAGTTTTGTTCCGGACAAAATGACACTATTTTATTAATTTGTGGTCGCAGGATGTCTATTTGACCATATACTAGTCCCCAAATCGCCAGGTTTCATTAAAATCTACAATTCTAATTCTAGGTTAATATTTCCAAAATGTTTAAGGTTACATTTTGGAAATTTTAACCTAGGAAAATTACTATTAGCGCCTTAGCACAGGTAGGGCAAGTTTGTCGTAACAAAATTGTAGGTAGTATATCAAAACAAACGCTAAGCAAGTCTGTTATATCAAGTTTGTACATCCTCTGAAAAAACAAACTTCATGCAAGTTTGTCACAGTGAAACTAGAAAGTTTGATTTAAACTTGCTGCAAGTTTGCAAAGTTGCCATGGCAACTTGATGCAAGCCTGCTTTTTTAAGTATCAAACTTGTTGCAAGTCTGATACAAGTTTATATTGCTATCTGGGTAGTTACTCCTTGGTACATCAGCTATCCACCAGTGAAAGTCCCGTGAAAATCGGTCCAGCTGTCCAGCCAGAGATTAGCGAGAGCAAACAGACAGACAGACAATATTTAAAAAAATGTCATTTCGGTACATGTACCGTGTATACATCCATATGCATTTAGTAAAAAGCGGTTATTTTAATGTTACAAACAGACATTCCAATTTTATTTATATGTATAGATAATTCACGAAAACAAAAATATACAAATTTCTTATTAATTTATTGATTGAAAATCAGCATAAAGCTTCATCAAATTATGTTTGGCAACTTGTACAAAATTGACACCTTCAATATAACCAATTTTTCACGTACTTAAAAAATACGACATTTACGACATAAACATATACTTTTTATCCAAGATTAAAATTTTTATGTTAAATTAATAACAGTTAACATAAAATTGTTGGAGCGTGACTGTCCAAAGCCAACCTACAGCATTCAGGTTATACTTGAATGTTGAATGTAACGGCTGGTGACTTTTATTTCATCGAACGATAAAAACATGGGGAACTGCCGCCATGCCGTGCTGGTTTTTAATAAATCCTGACCGCATTAAAATTTCACTGCTGGCACGCATAACAGCTGCTGACCGAATATATAAAGTTTTTTCGTAGAAAATAATTAAACATAGCTGAAATATGAGGTTGGAACTCACCCTTTATTAGCTTTTTACCACCAGTAAAGTTCTAACCCAACACTTAACAAAAAAAGGGTTACAATATCCCTTTGTACCACCAAATACCTGTCGATATCACCACAGCCCTTAACTTTGACTTTTTAATTCATCTACTCCATTTTCACCGACCAAACAATCAAATGCTTGACTCTATAAATCGAGTTGTTCTCGAGTTGACCCTTTTGTCGATTAAAAGGATAAACAGAGATAAAACAAATACGGCCTTCGACAAGGACCCAAAAGAGAATCCTCTTAGAGAGGTCCCAAGGGCACATTTCATTCGACAATCATCTTCGTAAGCAAATTCAATTCAATTCAATTCAATTTATTTAAATAAGTAAATACACAATACATTATATTATACATGAATCACCATCTAGTCCCAAACTAAGCAGAGCTTGTGCTATGGGTACTAGACACACAACACACGAACAAAAGAAAAGCGTCGCAAGAATAGTAAGTTGAAAATCTATTTTTCCTTCTATTTATTCTTTAGTAATCCTTCATTGTGAGGTGTTTTTTGAGCTCATTACCAGATAGTATCTTCTTTTATCATCTTTATCGTGGGAATGAAGGCCTCGTAAAATATAACAAAGACAAGCGGAAAGTCCTTTAAATACATTCTGGAAGGTGCTTCCGTAATATTTAAATCACAGGTTCTTAACCTTATTTTGTGTACCCTGCACCCTCTTTAGGATTATGTTTTCTGCAAACCTTAAATTGTTTAACTTACCTTTAAGGGATCTGTTAAGCTGCTACCACAATAAACAGTTGAAAGATAGAGTTTAAAAATGTTCTGTGTCGTATTTTAGTAAAAACTACTAGAAGTCTTATTTACAATTGAAAGATATTAAATACATGAAAGTTGAAAGGGCCGATTTCTGTTTTAGAAACCAATTTTGCTACAGTAACATGTAACTAATGAGTAGGTATGTTCATTCAGCTTAGGGGAATTAAAGAAATAATAATAATATAAAAAAGTTTTGTGTAAAACCATTATCTAAGGGACAGTTGCGAAACCTGTATCCAAAAATGCTGATAGTCATTTTTGCTTTTTATATTCAATTCCTTATTTTCCATAACTTCTGTTATATCTTTTTCTGACTTTGAAGATTCCACAATGTAGATTTTTTAAAAGGATCTAAAAGTTATTCGAGTATGTCCATGTTTGTTTTCAGACATGCCAGAATACAATTATTATATTACAAATAGTTGTGGCAGCATCGTTCCTGGATATTTTCTTCCAACTAACCATTAGGTGAGGCATGAATGATCGTGACGGGTATATTATTGAGTTAAATAAAACAAAAGAATATCTTATATGTACCTAAGTAATGCAAGCTAACGAATATGGTGTGTCTATACATTTAATCTAAGAAGTTGCCTAGTATTTATTACACAACTGACAAACTTAGAATTGCACCGTGTCACGGTTAGTGGACAAACTGAATTCAGGAGGGAGAGTATTACAAATAAATATTGATTGGATATTGAAAGACTACTAGACTACTAGCAAGTTATTTTCAAGGCTGAAATGGAGGTAGGTATTGAGAATAAGAAACTAAACGAAATTGACTGCCCGTCTACGATGATTTCTTTCTTTAATAACAGTTTTAAGTAGCACAAAAGCAACAAACACTTTTGACTTGATAAGTTAAAACTCTCACTTTGAGTAAAAAATGACATCATATAAAATTATACAGGTCTGGCAAGTAAGCAAAATACTTACTTGATTAGATAAGGTTGTACCTAATTGTGTGTACGTAAAAACAGTAAAAGTAATAAAGTATTTATTTCCACAATATATGTGTTTGTTTACTAATATGCTTGTCGAATAAATCATTGATAGGATGAACTCTTCATTAGCACTACCTAAATAATATGACATTCAATGAGTTACCTCTAATTTTAATACTTACTTAACTACTTTGATATAATTGCTGTGTTGTATGAAAGCTTTCCTACAGATTTTGCTACCACAAAATTGCACAAAGTGCAGAAAAACGTCTGGTATTTGCGCGAGCAAAAGCAAGGCGTCGCGTCGAGGGAGCGGGGTGCAGTTAGGTTGCTCAGAGCTTAGTCCAAATCCATGTATGCTTACTCAGTAAGTCTCAAGTACCCTAAAAATACTAAGCAAGAGTGACGATATTCCATATTTCAATAGCATTACTTATAAGATCGTAAAAATGCTTTATTCAACAAAGCTTTGTTATAATATATTAAAAAGTTGGTAGTATTACGTGTTAGCTTTTATTAACTTTATGTTCCATCAAATGGTTTATTTTTGGTAAAAACAAATACTTAGATTTATTTTTAGTAAGGAACAAAAATAATTAAGCCCTGACTGAAATATTTCAATTAAACTTTTCTCCTCATTCCAAACTACGAAGATACGGGATTGAAATTATTTCATGTGATAAAAATAAGTACAACTTATAGAATGAAGTAAAGGTAATCTGCCGAGTTAAAACTAAAGATACACATAAATATTAGTTTAAAAAGAGAGAGTCTTGCGTCTGAATTATAGAATACTTTGCTAGATAAATGGCTCTGTCTTAAATTTTGTCACGGGTACTTAAATTTAAAAAGATGCGATACCTATCTACACTCCTTTGCAAAAAAAGCGGGCACCTTACAGTCCTTGGCTTTTCTATTGATAATACTAATATTTTTAGTGTGTCATTAGCATAAATGACTAGTTTATTATCATTAATGCGAATATATATTTTAACACTTTAAATCCTGGAATCGGTATTTTAGTCAATTTAAACAGAGAGCCGTGTTAAAATGGATTTTTATGGGTATAATGTAATTAAGACCATGAGTATTTTATGGTATTTTAATAAAAAAAGACCTCATTATTTTCAATTCATAATAAAACGTCTATGTTCGTCTACAAAGTCTAATCTATTTGTATACTAAAATTCACCGAATGCCGTATAGCTGCTTTTTAGATGACAAAGTAACATATAAAATAATTATGGTACAGGACATACATATGTATATTTTCTTGCGACAGACAGTTAAATTGTTTCTAGTTTAACCACTGTTATATTACTTACTTCAACATAATTATTTTTGAGAGTGCGCGTGACTTCGGTTATAATAACCACTTATATGCTTTCATTACATCCGCATTTCTTTTTAAATTAACATCTACACATTAAGTACTAATTAGGACAGCCAAACCAAATAATTGCCTTCAGACTGAATATTAAATTAGATTCACGAATAAAAACATAGTATTATAAAGTCCATCTTTGACAGATATAAATAATTTGAAACCGAAATACAAATGTACATTATTTTATAGAAAAACTAGACGTCGCCAGCGGCTTCCACCGCATCAATTATACATATAAACCTTCCTCTTGAATCATTGTATCCATTAAAAAAAAGCATTAAAATCCGTTGCGTAGTTTTTAAGATTTAAGCATACATAGGGACAGACTGAAGACAGACTTTGTTTTATACTATGTAGTGATGATTTATAATAATATCCTAGGACATTTGAAAAACCGTAATCAGGTCTAGGCTAAGCCTGTTCTGCGATAGCCAGACAAATAATAAACATACAAATATATCTTTAAATATAGATCAACGCAACCAGATGCAGTTCGGTAATCCTGTTTATCACTCATAGATTTAATGATTTTGCGAATAGAAGATGGCTTATTACTTACTGATTACAACAAGAATTAACAAAATATTTACATAGGTCGGCATTCTGAAATTGGTTTGGCATATGTAAACTGAAAAATGTTCTTGAAGAGTCAAAAAACAAACAACGTCAGGACGCTAAATGAAAAAAGAGTACTGTTAGCCCTAGTACCAAATCGTACCTTGTATTATATAGGACTACATACTTTAAACCAGAAGACAAATAACTATGGATATGAAACCCACAACATTCAACAGTATTGCGTGGAGAGGTCACTGCTTAAACCACTACACCATCAATGCAGTCAAATTCATAAAATACTAACAATATGCAAACCATAGTACAAGAATCTGGAAGATGACATAAAATAACTTTTTCATCTAGTATCCTTAAGACCAAGTCTTTGGGTCGTAGAATAATAATTTCATTCTATATTATATTGTCGACAACTACCACGTTCTTGTCTTTATTTCTTAACCCCTAACCACCTGACGTCGATCTCAGAGACTCGTGCGATTTTATTTTCAAAATAAATCTGTTGCTATGCGCGCGGTGCAACCGTGCGTCCTTGTACTTTTTCCCCTCCCCCGTCAGTACGCGCCACGCGCTCGGCAGCTCCAGACGTGCGCACAGTTGTGAATTAATTAAAAGAAAATAAATTAAAAAAAAGAAAGATAATAATATTTTGTGTGCGGTCTGAGTGACCGACGTCAGGTTGTTATGTTATTTTTACTACATGGTATTTCAGTATTTACGCCCAGCACATCATCATCTGACAATCCTGAAAAATTTGAAAAAAGGCGGTGCTTGTTCAACATGCGACCCTAAGAAGAAGCGTAAAACAGCTTATATGTGTTTCGTATGTAAAAATCCAATTTGCATTGAATGTAGCCAAAAAATGTGCCTTGATTGTCGCCGCAACTTGTAAAACTTAATATTTTGTGATTTTATAATAATTGTGCCTTGATTAAGCCAAAAATAATTTTAAACTTAAGATAATATGTTCGACTGATAGTAAATAGGTTTATTATAATATGTAGTAATTAAAATTCCTATTCAGATCTCATATATCCAAAGTTCCTTCTTTTTTCTAAAATTTCATATGTTTATTTTGTGTTGATTTAATATAAGTAAATAAAGACTTCTCATTGTTTCAAAACTTAAAACTAATAAAAAATATAATAAAAATATATATTTGACTTTCATTTAAAATAATATATGAATAAAAAATAATTAAACATAGTAAATACGCAAGCGGTCTCTATGACCGACGTCAGGTGGTAGTGTAACTGAAAAACACGTCAGGTGGCTAAGGTTTAACCTTGAACCCCAGCGATACAATCACAAATAGAGTCAATTTTTTACATCAAGTGTTTTATATCCGACTCTAGCGTGACACGTAAGTACGTAATTTGTTTTACTCTTTATTGAGTAAACGAAGATTACTTTCATTCAGTTTATTCGTAATAAGACTTGAAATAGATGCCTTTGTGTACTGGATGTTAGGGTTTTCTGGGTTTTATACAAGAAATCACACATAACTTGGCTCGAAGTTAATAGAATAGTTTAAATGAAAAAAGGTTGAGAAATGTATACAGGGCTCTTTTTATGCAGGCAAGTGATGCCATTGTGCAACTATCAATGTTCACATTCGATACATACTATGTCTAACAATATCATATTCTCTGTACTACTGTTTCAAATAAGGACATCAAACAAGCTATGTGCTACGTGTTACAGCTAAGCTTCTAAGCGTCTGCATCGTCCAATGATGCCAACCAGACAACTGCACTCGCACATTACCAACCCCGTGGAAAATAAGAAGACGGTAAAGTTTTCAAACCGTCCCTTGCTCACTATATATTTCTCTCTTTCTAATGTTTTTTTTTAAATGAGAACATAAACAATACTAAAATTTATTGTTACTTTACAGTAAAATGTGCCATACTCTATGTGTGTGTTGCGTACGGTAACACACACATGTAATCGAATAACAGTACAAATAGCTGTAAGTAAGACAATCATGTAATAAAGTAAAATGCTCTAACCGCTTGACCGCAGAACCTTGAAGTGACTATTATCCCATTTTCGAAATTCCGTAGACCGCGCACAAGTGACTATTTTCCCTTTTTGGTTACAGCGCTATACTCGGTCTGAATTTACTGTTTCTTTCTATTACGTAATGTTTTACATTCTTTGTCTCTGTTCTATTCAAATTATTGAATATTTCTTCATGTTAAAAATACGAAGCGAGTCTTAGAATCGTTAACCCGGAACGAAAAAATATGTCAAATGCCACTCTTTGTTTCGTGCGCTCCGTGATTACGTGCTAATCGTATGCGTGTAATTAAATATTTTATACTATGATACATGTTTTTTTTTTAATTCAGTGTAGATAGAACCCCTCTATAGAGAAAACTCATAAAATATGTATGTCATCGATTTACTTTTTAAAATAATCCTATTTAAAATACACAAAGTGTTTTTTTCAACGATAGTCAATGTTCGCTGCTAAGTGTAATAAATAAGAAACTAAATATCAACAAAAGATTCAAACGACTTGAATAACTCATTCATAAGGTTACACAAAAACATCACTTCAACTTACTCACGTTACCGACTTATCAACAATAAATATTTATGTTAGCGCGCCCATCTGGCGAGCGGCGGCGCGACATTCTTTTTAGAACGTGAGTGGTCGGGCGAATTCGGTGAATTGGCGCTAGAGGTCAAGCGGCTAAGCAATTTAAATCAACATCTGCACAAAACAAAACAAAAGACCCCTTTTAGAATAAAAATAAATACACTTTTAATTACGTACATTGCAGTAAAAATCAGCTTTTGTTCATATTTCACATATACATAGGCTGCACTAAAAGTATCGGGAATGGAATATTTCCACTGTTCCTGTCATATTAAAATCTTTTTAATTGAAAACCCCTTGGTTTTAAAAATCTAATACCATTTATTTATTTATAAAAAGATTCTCTGTCTTGTCACAAGGTTTTGGCTCGCGTTACTTGGTGCCTCAGAACTCTCGAAAGATTCCACGCAAGATCCTCAAATGCTGTATACAACATCGTATCAGGTGACGAATCCTTTTTTTTTTTGTTGTCGGGTTGGAAAATCCTCATGGAGTCCCTCCGCCCTGGGTGAAGGAAGAAGGGGACTGTCAGACTCTTACTGACTAAAAATCAACCCGTGTTCCTCACGCACCCGTGTGTCGGAGGGTCGAGTATCGCTGAAGCATTCCTCACTACCCCCTGGCGGGTATTGGCCCACCAGATGGTCAGGCGGGGCTCGAACAAAACCCCCTTGGCGGCGGATGAAGCTGTTGGGCTCCACCACCAAAACACTCAGCGGCCGCAGAGGATAGGGAGGACAGCAACGCAACACCGCATCTCCTCTTCCTCTGCGGCCCCACCGCGACGCAACGATGGTGCGCCCCCATTTGGTCGCGGGAGATAGGGCGCGCGGCAACGCAACACCGACACGCCTCTCCTCCCGCGACCACACCCGACTGCGAGGGACAGAAGAACAGTCCCTCTCACCCGCCCCTTTGGACGTGTCCTGCGCAGGTCTCCATCAAGCCCACGCGGAGCGTCCCCTCCTGGATCCCTCTTGGCTTTACCTCGGGTGACCAATCCACGGCTACTGAGCCCCCCACCACGACAAGGTGGAGATCCCACGGGGGGGAGGTGACGAATCCTGGATATACGCGTACGAACCCGAAACAAAAAACCAGTCACGAGTTTGGGCGTTCGAAAATGCGTTAAAGCAACAAAAATTTTTCTTTCACGGAGTGTTGTAAAAAAAATGGTGGCCACGTTTCTCTTTAAAACCGGCCATGTTACGACTATTCCTCTTGAGGGACAAAGAACAGTTAATAATAAAATTTGTTTGCCACAGGTTGTTTCTGAACTCCGTAAAGAGAATTGCAACCGCCGCATCATCCTCCATCACGACAATGCGAGTTCTCACACCGCGCACAGAACAAAACAGTTTTTAGAGCAAGATAACATAGAAATATTAGACCATCCGCCGTACAGCCCCGACGTAAGCCCTAATGATTTCTATACTTTCCCGAAAATAAAGAATAAATTGCGTGGACAGAGATTTTCATCACCTGAAGAAGCTGTGAACGCCTACAAAACGGCCATTTTGGAGACCCCAACTTCCGAATGGAATGGTTGCTTCAATAATTGGTTCCATCGTATGGAAAAATGTGTTAAATTTCGCGGATAATACTTCAAAAAGCAATAAATACATTTTAAATAGTAATATTGTGTCACTTCCTTGATTCCCGAAATTTTCACTCGTATGCGGCACCGCGCATTACGTTTATCCTTTGTTAGTCTGTACCAGTTGATACACGTATAGCTTTTCAAGTAAAACCTCACAACAAATTGTAATTTTCTGGTTTCTGGATGTCGCAAATTAGCTTTTTATTAAAATAATGACAAAAATTTACGTCATTATTGCGTCCGCCTTTGTGATTGCGACCCCTTTTCAGTTTTCATCGTCGCCTCTTTTCTTTTCTGACGAGGAGGAGACCGAAAAATTATAATAAATACCGAACAATATTTTAGCAATATGGCTTTGGCTGGATGATTTTGTTATTAAATTTGTCAGTAGCTTCGTTGCCCCACTTTTTCGTTCGTACTTTTGGTGTTGAATGTTCTACGTCATCCAAAGGTTTCATATGCGCGGTTAAAGAGCAGCTCAATCACTACTAAATGCTTTTATTCACTACACGTTCAAAGGAACCTTTATTCGTACGGCTTCTATACAGTTACCGGGGTTTACGTTACGCCTTTTAGTTTTTTTCATTTGTGTCATATGCTTGTACGTAAACGGGTAATTATAATATATATACAGCAGTAGAAGACAGCGATAGCCTAGTGGAGATACCAACAGACTGCCATGCAGATGGTATCGGGTTCGAATCCACGGCGTGCACCAATGACTTTTCGGAGTTATGTGCGTATTGAATTATAAATTATCGCTTGCCCCGTGCCTCGGAGAGCACGTTAAGCCGTCGGTCCCGGTTGTCATAAAGATCTTTGACAGTCGGCAAAGGGCGTCAGTACCTTCTAAATAAACTGACACTAGTCTAAACCATGTAATATCGCTATCCCGTCGGGTTGCGGAGGTCAGACAGGCAGTCGCTCTGTGGAAAAGCTAATATTCAGCTAAATCCGGTTAGACTAGTAAGCGGACCCCAGGTTGAAACTGGGATAACGTTATGAGAATGAATGATGATGCAGTAGTAGTATAACAAACACGCCTTGTGAAATAAGTATTAAAATGATAGATTATACACAAAAAAGTATTACATGTATTACGGCATGCGGGGACTCATAATTATCATGCGGGATAGCAACCAATAAAAGTAACATAGATCGACTATGTTACTATCATTGGTCGATATACTATATTCTGTTAAACTACGGGCTCTTTATGCGTAAGCACCTGCACCCCGCACGCAGGACCTATCAACTTGCGAGAGACTCCTATGGCATGCCTTATCAGAAATCTCCCCTTACCGATATCAGTAAATAAATAAAATGAATACATTTTTATTCATTGAATACATCCGTATATTTTATTCTATTGTGTACTTCCACGTAGAGCCATTTCATACGATAAACGCTGTAAGTATTTAAGATGAAAAATCGAATGTTTATGCGAATTTTATTATTATATTATACCGTAGATTAAGCACGGAGCAAAATTCCAATTCACATATAATAAAATGAAGCTATAAACATCTGAATTGTTTGGGAAGAAACCCATTCACGGCAGTTTACATAAATAATCAAACAAAATTACAGACAAATATAATATCATTTTAAGAAATTGTGTAAATAAATTTAGGCCCTTGTTACTCGTTATTTTATATTATTGTATTCGATGCGATTGAACAATTTAGTTGTATGAAAAAAATATATTTGAAGCACGTATTTATTCCGGCCTCGTTCTTCCACGTTCATGAACAATAAAAACTGTTTGAGACATCGGTAAACGAGTAAAATAAAACTCAAGACAATCTGGGTTTCAGATTGTTTTGTGTGTTTAATTCTTAATCTATGTGTAATATATTTATTGAATATAAATGTCAATATTTTTTGTTATACTGATTGACATTTATTATTTTCGTCGTACTTTTAACAACTCAAAGCCGAGAAATAATGACATAAGTATTGGAGTATTATGTTTGTTTGTATGATATTATTTGTTATTGCTATTTCTTTTTTTTGGTATTATGCCTTTAAACTGATAATCAAAACAATAAGAATATACTATTAAATAAAGAGCCGCAGACTATTTTAGGCATAGACAGACTTTCGTCCGTCACACATTTGATCAAAGATCTTGTTCATTTCATCAGAACGTAAGGACTTCTTTGTGAACTATCAACAATGTAATCTATAATTTCTTGGCTAGACAACAATAATCTAAAGATAAATCTAAAAAAAACTCAGATTATGCACTTTAGTCAAAGACCATCGACTTCGTCCTTTATGAATGAATATAGGCTCCCAAAACAATAAAATAGGTGTAACTAATACTGCTAAATTTCTTGGTTTATACAGGGTGTCACAAGACCCATCACCAAGCCGAAGTCTACTCGTTGTGGACATCATGCCAAGTCATACTAACCAAAAATAATACCTGGGAAACAATATATTTTTTTAAGTTTTTACATTTTTTAAACCGCAATTAAAAGCGCGCGCGTGCAATGCTCGAAATACCTACTTATCCATGGGGTCATGAGGCATCTAAAGAACATATTGGCGGGGTAAATGCATCGATTTTGTACCTAATTAGAAAAATTCCATACTAACTTTGAGCCTAAATATCTCCTGAACCAGTAATTTCTCAAGTATGAGACCAAGTAAAAAATTTTCGTAGTGATTGGTACAACATGGGATTTCAGTTTTCGTTAAGGGTCTTTTTACACCCTGTATATTGATAGACAGCTTAACTGTAAATATATAGCTCACTTAGATGTTTTATGTAAGCGAATATGTAGTTCGTCCTATGCCCTCAATAAACTAGCCCCTGTAGTTAATATTGAATATTTACTTACCGCATATCATGGAATAGTTGAATCCGTATCAAGATACGGTATTATCTTCTGAGGCAACTCTACAGATAAAGATATTGTGCTGAAATTTAAAAAAATATGTGTTAGGGCTATGTTTCGGCTTCTGATAACCGATAGCTGCAAATCACATTTTCATAAACACAAGATACTTACACTTCCATGTTTATACATCTATGAGTTTGTATCATTTGTGAAAGGTAGCCCGCAATTATTTCCAAGCCTTTCAGATGTCATTGTCGGAAATCGACGCAAAAATAATATAATATAATGCATACGCAGAGCTAATACGACTCTAATGTGGAACAGTATATTTTGTTGAGCACCTAAATTATACACCACTATTTTTTAATTAGTACAAAATCTTTAAGGACATATTAGCGAAGACATTATTATCATCATGTGACGTGAGAATTTCATAATATCTATAAATAGCAAAGTTATAATCATTTGTTTTTTGTAGAAAATCTCACCTAAATCATAGACATATTTTACAATCCATTCACTACTTCATTGATAGTACTTACTTTCCGTCCTACTCTTACGCATTCTTTCCTTCGCACTTATAATGTAGGTAGCCTTAGACAATAAAATGAAGTAAAATAATAAGTGTAGGTAGTTACATTTTATTTTTTTGAATTCTACCCTCTCCTTCATATTTCATCCGGGCTTAGGACCAGCAAAATTTACTGTTTTACAAGTAATTAAATACGGAGGTATGTATTTAGAAACCAAAGACATATCAAAATAAATGAAGGTATTCTGTAATAAAAAAGAGTAATTTTGGCGTATTTTTGAAGTTAGAATCATCTGCTATTTACAAATATTATTTTATCATCATCATGTCCGCCTAGAGACGTCCACTGCTTGACATAGGCCTCCCTCAAGGTTCTCCACACAGACCGATTTTGAGCCGCCCGCATCAAATCATTATTTACTTAAGTACGTATTATTTACTAAACTTACAAGTATTTCCATTGTCCTTCGAAATGTCCACCACCGTCATCAATACACAGACATTTTTTAACGAGAAAAGTACGCTTCTGTCTTTTCACTTCGTCAAAAGCGTCCAATATGCGCTGTTATAATTGTTCGACACTAAAATGCTCACTTTTGTACACTCACAATAAGATATCCATTGGTACACAGCTGCACTCGCAATTTTTTCACTCATAAAGTACGCACGAAGCATAGCTACATACTCCCGTGATATGAACTGATATGATAGGCCATCGCGTCGGGCAAACGTAGACAAAGAATTAACTTTTGCAACGAAAAAATAGATACGCTCACTTTCCCTAGCAATTTAGCACTGTTTGTGGCATCGTCACGTCGGGGCGCGGCGCAGGCGCAGAGGGGAGGGGAGAGGTGGAATTTATCAGTGGATCAGTCTACAAATCATAGTACGCAGGTAATTAAAAAATAGTGGTGTATAATAAACTTCCAGATGCATATAAACATTTAAGCAAGAATAAGTTTAAGAGTAAAGTAAAGGACATTTTCATAAAAAAATTAATTACTCTTTTAAAGAATTCCTAGATGACTCCTTATAACTAGTCAATGAGGCGTTTGATATGTATTAATATAACGGCGGGTTATCAGCGCCACTATAATATTTCACGTCGAAACGGGAATCACAGATGTCATGGACGTCATCACATCATTACTATAGTCTCTAAACGAATCGAGAGTGCTACCGACCAGTTGTGACGAATTGCGGTGCAATGGCGGGGGCCGCTGACAGTGTTTCGTGTGGACTTGTCTCGCTGGCGAAGGGTATTCAGTCGAGTCGCCTGGTTGACAGCACATCATGAATCTGTCCTCGGTTCGTTAATAGATTTGCAAGTGAAAGTGTTAGAGTATAATTGTTAAGATAGTGCCTTTCATGTTTTAAAGTAGTCAGTGTATTTTAGTTAGTGTGTATTCAATGCACAAGAACCCAGCTGCGCCCACTTAGTAGGAACTCTGAAGTGGTTATATCGGTCAACAATCTAGCTACCCGCCTATATCATTTGTGGGATAAAATTATGCAATAGAACGTACACACACGACGCGGGTGAGGGCGATTGTGCTGCTGCCGTGTTGTCGAATCTGTTGATCTTTCAACTGCAACCGTGGTGAGCGTATTTTATCTGATTTTTTATTGGTGCTGCAAATTTTATTTTGTGACGGTAGTTACAAAACATTCTTGGTTAGCAGAATACTGCTACACGTTTAGTAACCTTGGGAATGTCAAAATGTTTGTGGTGGTGACGTCGCCATCACATCGTACCTCGGTACGACGACACGTAGCCACGTACCCACGACACTCGTGTCGTGGGTTCGATTCCTGCACGAGACACGAAGTTATGGTTAAATAGGCTTTGACTGTGAAACCATTTGACGTTTGCGGTGTCGTGTTTCCCGTGACATGTTCTCTTGAATAGGCTTCTTTTTAATAGCTTAAAGAAGAAAGAAAGAAAGGGAACAAATTTGTGGGTAGTATCAAATGATTAAATTGCGATCATTGCTGTATTTTACGTTAACGTATGGTTGTCTGACTGCCACTGTGACCTAGCTATAGCGTGGATATCGAAAGGACGTTTTGGGTTCGATACTCAGGTTAAAAAGAAAACGATTGTTTTAATCTTTTTGTTAATAAATCATGTGAGGGTGGCTTGCGATCACGAACCTTGTGAACGTATGCTTGCCTGCCTAGAAGGGCAAATGGTCTCTCTCTGGTCTCGCGTGCAGCCGTTTGTGGACATAGTATGTAAAAGTAACAAGACTGAGCGTACAGGCCGACTTGCATTATTCCAAGCAAGTGCGTTTGAGTGAAGCGTGCTAGTTATTGTTCTAGTGCAGCTGTAATATTGGACTTAGAACCAACACCCAGTTTCGGTTGGTTTTCTGCTAAATCTGGAACAGTAGCTCCGGTCTAGACTGTCCTTTGCAGGGCAGCGGTGTTAAATGGTAGATTTGCGTATAAAGTTGTTCCACTAATCGAATCGTACATACTAAATTCATAGTGTAAGGCTAGTTAGTTAGTTAGTTGGACAGGTGTTTTCCGCACTTAGCCACTAAATTGGGCCATTGTGCGTGAGCAGCAACACGGCTGTCGCCTACTACACATACCATGAAAGCTCCTTCCAGAATGCTATGAGTTGACCAATGTTACGTATGGCTTCGCTCATGGTTCTTTTTTTTTTTTTGGTATCGGGTTGGAAAATCCTCATGGAGTCCCTCCGCCCCAGGGGGGAAGGACGAAGGGGACTGTCAGACTCTTACTGACTAAAAACCAACCCGTGCTCCTCATGTACCCATGTGTCGGAGGGTAGGGTTTCACCAAAACATTCCACGCTACCCCCCGACGGGTATTGGCCCGCCAGATGGTCAGGCGGGCCCCGAACGAAACCCCCTTGGCGGCGGATGAAGGTGTTGGGCTCCGCCGCCAAAACACCCAGCGGCCGCAGAGGATAGGGAGGACGGCAACCCAACACCGCATCTCCTCTTCCTCTGCGGCCCCACCGCGACGCAACGATGGTGCGCCCCCATTTGGTCGCGGGAGATAGGGCGCGGGGCAACGCAACACCCACACGCCTCTCCTCCCGCGACCACCCGACTGCGAGGGACAGACAGAACTGTCCCCCGCACCCGCACCATGGGACGTATCCTACGCAGGCCTCTACCAAGCCCACGTGGAGCGTCCCCTCCCGGGATCCCGCTTAGCTTCACCGTGGGTGGCTTCTAACCCACGGTTACTGAGCCCCCCCACCACGACAAGGTGGAGATCCCACGGGGGGGTTCGCTCATGGTTCTGGGATTGTTCAATCAATCAATACAAGTGGCAGATGAGCTAGTTATTCTAGTTGGTTCCGTGAAAATATGGTACAAATTAAATGATTTAAATATTGTTATTAATTTATTGGTACAACATGACTTTTCCAATATATTGATGTTAAAGTCTCCACAGACTACAATTGTTTTATTAGAGTGGGAGCTCTTAAATAAAACCTCCTCTAAAATTCTTTCAAAATTATCATATTGAGCACAGGGGGGTCTGTATACACTGATTACAATATATTGCTCAAACTCAATGCAAGAAAGTTCTATAACCCGTTCAACAGAGAGGTCCACAATATTCTTTCTTTCTTTAAATTTTATAGACTTGTTTATTGATATTAAGGAGCCTCCATGTATCATAATTATTGACTCTACAGAATGAGCTTGCTAACAGGTGGTTATTAAAATTAAATATAAGCTGGTGATTCTGCAACCAATGTTCTGTTAAACATAAAATATCAATATTATTACTATTCATAAATAACTCCACCTCTAATTCTTTACTTGATAAGCTCTGGATATTTTGATGCACAATATTAAGAAGTGTTTTATTATTACTATTTCCTCTGGTAGGGTTCAATGTTTGAATACTAAGTCCATTTACATTATCAACTACATTAAATTCCTTGCAAGAGGTTGTCTCCATTGCCTCTTGGTTTAGTTTAAATTACTATTAGAAATAGTAATCAATGTAGTATGTTTACTAGCCAGATTCTTGGCTAATGTATCTAAATAATAAGATAGCGACATAGCTATTTGTCTGGTATAAAAACTAGAAAGGTAGTAGTTACCTTTTGTCAAATAAAATTGTTTACTAACTAGACAGTTAGTGTCAATCAAATGAAATTTATCATTATAACATTGCAAAGAATGTAACAAAGTATTTATTTTATGTCTATAGTTATTTTCCTCTTGTGGCAAACTGTGTGAGTAGGGGAATGTGAACATTACTATATGTTTAACATTTAAGGTTGAGAGAGTGTTGTATACTTGTTTGATAGCTTTCTTATTTACACAACCTCTATTTCCAATTAATATCAATACTGTAATATCCTGGTTGTAATCAAGATAAGACATTTTATTCATAATTTCAAGATATTATAGTCCCGGCATACAATAATTTATAACTGAGTAGCCCTTACAGCTGTCTGACAACAATTGGCCTAATCCTTTACCTAATTCATCACTAAAAATGACAAGCTTATTTTTTAATATATTATGAGGTGCTGGAGAAGGTTCGTTTGATTTTAGTGGGGAATCATTAGTATTTATTTGATGCAAAGCGGAAGTACTACAGGTTGGCAAAGAAGAACCTGGTAAAACCACATAATTTATTGGAGTGTCGGTGGTCAAAGTCTGGGTGTGTTTACAATTACAAGTATTAGAATCCACCAGCTCATTCATCGCCAAAACGTATTCCTTCATTTGAAGTTCTGAGCTTTTATATTTATTAGATATACAATTTAATTTTTCTTGTAGGTTACTTATTTCCAATTCTAGGTTTTTTGTATGTATTTTGTAATTCAAAGTATTGTTTTTACACTTCATTGCATATGTATCTAATTTGTCAAGTAAATTTAATCTCTCCCGGTTTAATTTAACATTTTTGATAAAGTATTTTTGTCTCTTAACCATTTTTTGAGTTTTTAGTATGAATTTTTTAATTTTTATATATTTTTTTCATTTGTTTCTGCTGCACTTAACTACCCTGACAGAGTTGGAAAGGGAGTCATTTTCACTTGTAAGATCTATACAGACAGTGGGATTTATGTCATGTACAACAGGAACTATCTCCGGGGCAGTGGACACCAACTCATCGAACAAACTGTGATTCAACGTGGCAGTTATGTTATGTTGAATAGTATCTTTTAATGAAATTTCATTCTTTGCCTCATGTAATTGTTGTTCTAAATGTTTAATGCGGTCCAGGGCGAGGTCATACTCTGACCTACATTCGTCAAATCCGTTGACAGTGAGTTGGAGCCCTTTCTGGTCACTATTGGCCTCAGTAAGTTGTTTATGTAACTGAGCCATTTCTAATTTCAAACTTTTGTTCTGATTAAGTATTACTAATAATTCTTCCTCACTTTCATCTCTCTCCCTCATGAGACGATTACACAACTCCTTAGACTCCTTGAGTTTTCTCAAAGCCACTTGAAGTTTAGACTCCTCCTGGCGAGCAATGGCCTTGCTACGGGTCATCATAGTGATTGGATAGTACGAGAAATGAAACCGAAGAGAGAATACTAGCACAAATTAACGTGAATACGCGAAAATAGACAGTTGAAGAAATAATAAGTTAGAACAGATTTGAAACTTTGAGCTGCCAAAGTTGTGTCAACGACCCAGAGGTTAAGTTTATAAAAGTTACGCAAATCAAATGCTATCTAACCCCTCTATAAATAATTACACGATTAACATAAATAGATGCATGAGACACCGATAATTTACGATCAATATATTGAAGTTTACCTTTTGAGACGACTTACAAATAGAATTTTACAGGTACTCTCCGGTAACCGTCACCAAATTGTTTTCGTTTAAAACACAAAATTTACACGTTATATACTAAAGTTATATATCCTGCACGATATTTACTATATTAATTAGCGATTTATTTGGCCAAAACAAAGTTATATGAAGTAATTCTAATAAATATTATTTGAAATTGTTATTGAAATGGTCGAATATTATTTGAAATTGTTATTGAAATTGAATGTATTATTGAATGGTCTCCATGTAGCCCCTGCATAGTGGGCTGTCCGTGACACCAATATTGTAGAAGTGCTTATTTAGTGGACAGTGGCCAGTTATTATGCCAGTCAGATGCTTGAGTGTTTCCCTGCTGGAGTGCAGCAGTTTTTGTGAGAGTTTTTTATTCAGTTGGGGGATGGCATCTTTGGATTGCCTACACTCTTTCAGTTCTGCACGGTTCTCTCGCGTAACCACGATTTTAGTTGGCTGAACGGTATCGGAACAATTGGTTCGGGTCCCAGAGTTTTGTGTCCGATCTTTTCCTTGCCAGTTGGTCTGCTGCGTCATTGCCCGTGAAGTCGCTATGTCCTCGTATTCACTGAAGCGTGACCCGGTTCCTCACTGCAATTTTCTGCAGCTCTTGGTGGCACTCCATGATTAAGCCGCTGTTAAAGCAGTTGCCGCCGAGAACTTGTAGTACTGAGGCACTGTCTATGACGATGCGTATTGACAGGTCACTCACATTTCTGGCCGCGATCGCCGTCGCCGCCCTTATAATCCCAACGCATTCAGCTTGCAAGATGGTGTTGAATTTACGAAGCGATGTTGAGAGCTTGATGTTCAAGTCATGGGAGAATACTCCAGCACCCGTCCCATACTTCGTTTTTGAGCCGTCTGTGTATACTCTAACCTCTTGTATACCAGAGCTACCCTTGTGCTCTTCTTGCATTTGTATGCGGTATTTTTGTCAAAGACAAAGGTTTTGGGTATGAGGTCGCACGTTTGATCTAGCATCGGGATTTCGCTAGTTAGTGTCCTTTTCAGGCGTGCATGGGTTATTCGGTCATCTCTTCTCCAGAGCCCGACCTTATTGAGCCGGATCGCGGCGGCACCCGCTTCCTGTTGGATGATGAGGTGCAGTGGTCACAGGTCGAGAAGCACCTCCAATGCCGCCGTTGGAGTAGTTTTCATGCAGCCTGTTGTGGCCAGACGGGCGAGGCGTTGTATGCACTGTAGCTTGCTCTTGACTGTGCTTAGTTGAGTGCGTGACCACCACACTACTGCACCATATGTGAGCATGGGGCGTATTATGGCAGTGTAGATCCAGAGGGTGATGAATGGCTTGAGACCGCATTTCTTGCCTATATAGTGTAAGGCTGTGCTGAGCTGTTGCGGCTGACCGCGCTGATTTTGTGTGGAACGGATTGTAGCGTTTATTTCTTAAATAGACGTGTGACCTGTAGTGCTTTTTAGAACTTTAGATATGTAGTTGGTGAGTTCGAGTGTAACCTGACCGCCCATAGTCAAAAGATATTGCTCGTTATGGTTGTGATTTGTACAGACGAATCTACCGAGATTCGTTTCGTTACAATGAAACCTGCTTCTTATTGTACGCAAATTTTAACATGTCGTTAGATGTGGCACTAATGAAAATGTTTGGTGTTACCTTACTGTGATTAATAGATGACACCACTAGTAAAATTAAATTGGATTTTAAGACTTTACGCGTAAAAATGACCTACTGTGTGTTTTTAAAACGCATGTGATACGCTGGGAATCTTT
>OX123181.2:48517820-48579610 GCA_944739405.2 Euclidia mi
CCTCGAACACCATATGCGTTAAGTTTGTCTAACAGGATTTTAAAGTCTACATAGTCAAACGCCTTCGTCATATCCATGTATAAAGCTTGAACAGGTAAGCATTTATCTATCCTACACATTATAAGTTGAAGAAAATCAAAAATAGCAACATCTATAGACTTATTAATTTCTCCTGAATCCTTTCTGATTTTCCGTAAATAACCCATTATCTTCAAAGAAATTATTTAAGTTATTGCATATTACTTTCTCAAAAATCTTCGAAAACACTGGTACTAAAGCAATAGGTCTATAGCATGCCATGCTTTCCTTATCACCTTTTTTGAAGACGGGTTTAATAACTGACACTTTTAGTTTTTCAGGATAGATGCCATCTATGATGCAGTTATTCATTAAATAGCTTAATACAGGAGCAATTAACGTTGATACACATTTTACAATCCCTGTGCTTATTTCATCGTAGCCTGTGCTACCTGTTCTTTAGTTCCATGATAATTTTATGAATGTCCTGAGGAATGGTCGGCTTCATAAACATTGTTGCCGATCTGTTACTAAGAATACACTTGGACTGTTGTGCATCACTTATAGGTTGCACTTGGTCTGCATAAAAATCATTAAAAGCTTGTGAAATTGCACATGGACTAGTTAAAACATGCCTATAAATTTTTATTCTAGTAATACTTTCATTAGGATAATTATTGTTTGTACATTTTTTTATTATATTCCAAGTTGCTTTACACTTGTTACTAGCCTTATAAATGAAATTATTATTATGAGCCTTCTGGGTTAGCTGGATTATTCGTTTAAGCCTCTGAGATAGTGACTTAAAGTTATGTCTGTTTAGCTGAGTAGGATATAATCTATATTTCCAAAGTAGTTCATGTTTTCTTTTACAACAGACTCTGATGCCTCGAGTTATCCATTTTGGTTTTACTTTTGTGGAAACTTTGAACTTTAAATTTGGAAAACATAAGTTATAAAACAAAAGAAAATTGTCATGAAATGTATTAAAAGCCATATTTGTATCTACTTCTTCATATACATCCGAAAAACCAATACTGTTAAGACAGTCTTTAAATTTATTTATGTTTTCTTTTTAATAATCTCTCCTCATAATGTACCAGTGGTTTAGCCGACATGTTTTCTTTACTGGACAATGCAATAATTGTGCTGTATGATCGGACATTGCAAGTTTATGTACTTCACTTTTACATCCCCTCATGTTATGTAGAAAGTTATCTATGCACGACCCACTGCTTAAGCGAGTTGGGCAATTGATTTGGCATTTCAAATTAAAACCTTTAATATAATTTCGAAACTGTTGCGAGTGTGATGTTTTCTTTAAAATATCAATATTAAAATCCCCACAGATTATACACCTTTTGGTAGTTTTGTATACAAACATATTAAAAATATTATCTAATGTGTTATAAAATATATCGAGCTTATATTTAACATTTTTACTTTGCGGGATTCTGTATATACATAAAACTACTATATTATGTTTAATTAACTCAATACCACAGCATTCTACAACATTTGATACGTTGTAATTAGGAAGGTATTCAATAGATTTATACTTAACATTGTTTCTTACCAATATACATGTGCCACCGTGTCTAGACTTTCTAGTGTAATATGTAGTTAAAACAAAATTGAGAATGCTTAATAAATTTACATCACTACTTATCATATTATGTTCACAGAAGCACAGGACATTTATATTTTTACCGTTATTATTCAAATTCTCTAAAGCAACTATAAACATGTTAGACTTACTTAACAGACCATTTATATTAAGATGTAGTATAGTTATTCGGTTATACACGAAAAAGAGAGTCTGGTACTTTATCAACATTTTCGATGGTAGAGTTGTGGTTTCTCATTACATCATTAATAGCATTGTCAACTATAATATCGGTCTCACGAGTTTGTGTACACTTGTCAACTGTGTATATAGATGGAACATCATGCATATTTTTTTCTTTTTGGTATTCCAACGACTTATATTTATTATCAAATCGGATAATTTCCTGCAGTAAGTAACGGCTAATGTGAGTAACTCAATTCGTTTTATGTGGCCTATATGAAAAATAATTCATGTCAACATATCTAACATTTTTTTGGTTACTCCATAAGAATTTTACACATAGTTCAATTTTATTTCATTTAACGTCTTATTGTACGGAATTTCACTAATGAAAATATTAATATCTTTATTGTACATGATATAGCTATTCAATACAGTTTGAAATTCAGTGGGATTAGTATCATTAATTCCTCCTAGAATAATTAAAATATCATTATCTGAAAGAGTCTTAATGTTGTCTTGCATAGAGTTTAAAATATCCAACATTCTTGCGCCTGGCTTCCAAATACATATTACACTAAACTCAGGTCCAGTAAGCTGTTGTAAGCATTTTTGAAGACCATAGCCTTGTTGGTCAGCTAATATAAGAATTCTTTTCTTTCTTTCGCATTCTTTAATAGTTGTTATTGATCTCAGTTGGTCGGTTTTCTCTTCATATTTGGGGAAAGATTTACATTTGTCCGTTTCTTTCAAATTATCTAGAGTATGTAACTTATTATCAGCGCTGTTTTGGGCTTCGGGCTTAACTTGTAAAGGTGTAATCATGTTACTAAGGCTTATTTTTCGTGACGTTGATTTCATATGTTTCATAGGCCGGGGAGTCAAACATGTAGCGGTGCTAGTGCTGACTTTTTTATAAAGACTAATAACATCATTAGATTTCTGTAATTCTGATTTCAATGTCCTATTTTTGCAGAGTAAATTATCAATTTCTTGATTTGCACTGTCTAAAGTAGCGGCTAACTGGCGTATTCGTTCTTTTAACTCGCTCACTACTTCACTATCATCATGTGATATATTAGGTAAGCTCATCATAGTTGTATCAAATAAAGATGTCGTAGAATCGTTTAGTGAAGCTGCCTTCGTTGGTTTTCCAATGGTTACATGTTCATCTTCCATTTTACTTATAAATACAGTATCCAATTATGTTCAAAAAGTGCTTTCTTGGGTGAGGATCGAACACTAACCTTATAATTTTATTCAGAGCGGTCACCAATAGTCATCCACCACGCCAACATTTAGTTTTACCGTGATATAAAGGCATCTGTTAGTACATAAAACAGTGATACTTCATAGGAACCAATACTAGATGGCGTTGTTTGCTTTTATTTCACAATTTTAATATATGGCTAATCGACACCTTAGTGATATTGTATGCCGTTGCTAGATGCCACTATGTTAGAAAAATGACACTTGTGATCTGTTTTATCGACAATTGTTCTGCTGTTATGATGTTGCAACTTTTTTCAAATTAACACTTTGTAACAGATATTGATCGATGATTTCTTGCCACTTTTAACTTTAAATTATTAATTTGAAGATTGAGTACCTTAGCTTGGTCCATGTGTTGTATAGTATAATTGTCATTATAGCACTTTGTTTACATTTACACTCGTAATTACCGGTAGAACATATAGCTGTTTAATTTACACTTTATTCCGTATTATTCTCGAGAATAACAATAGATACAGTGATGTATCGGTTTAAAGTCACTTTAAAGAAATTTTTGCACAGATATATTGAAATATAGATTTTTTATTGATTTATTAACACGGAGCTGTTTTGACACTTGCGACGCCAACTGGCGGATTCAATCAAAGTTTATTAAGGGAGTTTGGTTAAATGTTGTTGAGTAAAATTGTTTTGTGATGGAAGAAAAATGACTGGATCATAAATCGCAAAGCAAATAGAGATGATATCACTATGTTCTTTAAAGTTTCAGGGTCATGATTGGTTAGTATGTAATGGGTAAATCCTCATCTTAATATATAAAATCCTTGCGTTACTGACTGACTGACAGACACGCTACAGCCGAATCTATTGGGCGCAGGAAGCTGAAATGCCCACGGGATCGGCCAAAAAGGGTAAATAAAAAAAAATGCAGGCGTAGCTGCTGGCGTCTTCTAGTCTTACTATATAAACTATAGACTGTGTACTCCTTTCATTCTCATTCTCTGCTTTTTCTACGTGTATGAATGTGAACTATTGTGTGTGGTGTATTAAACTTTAAACTCTCGACTGTGAACTATCTTTCTTTTCTATATTCCACTACAAACTACAACACCATAAGTTGAAATTTTTACCACCTTGTTGAACGAAGAGGAGGCCGAGACGGCGGTAATTAATGTAGAACTCGATGAGGATTATCCTCATAGACTCGGTAGATGCGTAACACTATCTGCAGGTTCTTATACTACTTCAGTAGCATTTGATACAATCACGGCAGGATCAGATACCCTTAGCATCAACTCAGACCATGAGCCAATTGACCACGAAGTTCAAATTCACGCGAACAAGACAGTCTATAACTGATAGGTACGTGAGACTAGGCTTGACGTAGCGTAAGTTTAGTTTAGCTACGCGTAGGTTTGACTTCACGTCCGGTATGCTACATTATTACTTGCTTGATCATATTATAACATGTAAAAGATTGCTTGGTTATTTAAATTGTACTGTTGTAAAGATTCTATATGGATAAACCTTGTCGAAAGGATATCCGGTCCAGGCCCTTGCGGCTGGTCGACAGGATACACCCATCCGGTCCAGGCTTTATAAGTTATGTAGTTAAGCTGGTCGAAAGGATAGTGTCATCCGGTCCAGGCCGTTGCGGCTGGTTGAAAGGATACACCCATCCGGTCCAGGCTTATGAGTTAGTTAGTTAAGCTAGTCGCAAGGATAGTGTCATCTAGTCCAGGCCCTTGCAGCTGGTCGAAAGGATACACCCATCCGGTCCAGGCTTATGAGTCAGGTAGTTAAGCTGGTCGAAATGATAGTGTCATCCGGTCCAGGCCCTTGCGGCTGGTCGAAAGGATACATCCATCCGGTCCAGGCTTATGAGTTATGTAGTTAAGCTGGTCGAAAGGATAGTGTCATCCGGTCCAGGTCCTTGCGGCTGGTTGAAAGGATACACCCATCCGGTCCAGGCTTATGAGTTATGTAATTAAGCTGGTCGAAAGGATACACCCATCCGGTCCAGGCTTATGAGTTATGTATTTACGCTAGTCGAAAGGACAGTACTAGAAGCGAGTACTCGAAAGTTATAATTCATACCATAATTACTTGTCAGCTATAGAGATGTCAGGTTGGACGAGCGGATTGCTTGTCTAGGTTAGCTATAGATATTTGCGTGATCGATACAAAATTGGAAAATTAAGCGCCCGAGGACGGTCGCAGGTCAGTCTGGCCGTGATAGCGCGTTACCAGCGCCACTATAATATTTCACGTTGGAACAGGAATTACAGATGTCATGAAACGTCATCACATCATTAGTATAGTCTCCAAACGAATCGAGAGTGCTACCGGTTGTGACGTATCGTGGTGCAATGGCGGGGGCGCTGTCAGTGTTTCGTGTGGACTTGTCTCGCTGGCGAAGGGTATTCAGTCGAGTCAACTGGTTGACAGTATATCATGAATCTGTCCTCGGTTCGTTAAGAGACTTGCAAGAGAAAGTGTTAGACTATAATTGTTAGATAGTGTTTTTCGTGCTTTAAAGTAGTCAGTGTATTTTAGTTAGTGTGTATTCAATGCATAAGATCCCAGCTGCGCCCACTTAGTAGGAACTCTGAAGTGATTATATCGGCCAACAATCTAGCTACCCGCATAAAAGTATATTAAAAGTAATGTTATTGTTTTTATAGTCTATTTCATTGAAGTGCTCATTTATATTACTTTTAACATTTGGACGCCACTTGTAGCTGAATATGGCCATACTACACGTACAACTTGTTTATATTAAGACCACCATATGTACCATATTCGACCAAATAAACGTATTTTGATTTGAATTGATTTGAAAAAATAAAGTATGCAACGTTGTTCTCTGAATAACTGGCAAATAAACTGTTTTTGGTCATTATTGATCTCTGACTATATTATTTAAATTTGGTCACTCATCTGTGTGATGAGTGACCAAACTTCCGTAGTAAGTAAATAGTACTATTTACTTACTACGGAATTCAATATTCGATCTATAGATAGATCTGTAGATTTTAGATGCGTTTTTGACATAAGCTCCATACAAAGTATGTCAAACACGCATCTCGAATCTCAAAATCCATGAATGGATCGAATATTGAAAATGGCCGTATGTCTCCACCCCATCATTGGCCAATTGGGTCGTCAACTACTTATTTACTCTTACGAAGAATTTTTCAAGCCTCAATTTCTTACAAAGGAGTTTCCATCATAATTTCGCTTTACGTTTCATTTAGTAGGTGGCTCGTAATCACGGGTGTTAGTGGGGATGATGAATCTCTTCCTCCTACGTTTTACTGCCGTTGAGATTTAAGTGTAGTACAATATAAATAGCTATAATCAAGCGTAGCAATCATTTTTATGTTGCTACGCGAAACCGTAGTACCGTGGAAAATACTGCTACGAAAGCATCCGCGTAGCTTGTATTTTTTAGAGCCGCCAGACTTACGTCATTTTAGCAAACCTGAAATTTTGAGGATTATTAGTATACAATCTTGTTAAGAGGTATTACGACCCACTAGCTTGAAAGCCGGGCGATTTCACAGGTAGCGCGAAGTAAAGGTACTATAAAAACATACTCACCTACGTTAAAGTAGCAAAGCTGGTATTCAAATATGTTTTTAAAAATACTGTCTAAAATTGAAATTCATTATTGCCAGACATTTGCCGTGGGCTATTACTTCTGCCAGACGTCTTAAAGGTTAGTTAAATATTATGTAAACTACGTCATATTAGCAAACCTAAATTTGATATATGTTACTTAAGATACTATTTTAAGACCCTTAGTACGCAGCCAGACCAATCTGAAGGGCCAGTCGTCCAGCCAGACGCCATGAAACTTTCCCTGTGAGTGCGAGCGTGTGGCCATTATTCATACGCATGATACGCATGAATATGCTCCAAAAGTGTGTGGCCATTTTTTTAGTCTATAGTCATGCAGCTGCTGTGCAGTTTGACCTGCGGATTTTGGAAAAGAATTAAAAACTCAAAATTTAAACAGGCACTCGTAAATTTCTTCACTTACGGATAAAATAGGAGACAAGTTAAAAAACTACTCCATTCCGACAGTATTTACACCAGGGGCCAAAGTATACAACATGGTGGGCACACCAAAGGATGTTCTACCGCTACAAACCCGAGGTGTCTATAAAATCAACTGCAGCTGCGGAAGCTCTTACATAGGGCAAACGAAGCGGACTATCGCTGAACGTATAAAGGAGCACATCGCAGCTGTAAAGAACCGTCAAACGAACAAATCGGCGATTGCGGAACATTTACTTCAATCGGGCACCAATCACTGGATTGAATTTCATCGTCCCCAAGTCCTCTCCACGGAACGCCACTTTTACCCAAGAGTTGTGCGTGAAGCGATTGAAATCAGAAAACATAAAAATTTCAATCGGGAAGAGGGCTTCAAATTGTCATCGGCGTGGAATCCTGTGATTCGGCTAACAACACCCCACTTTAACGCGCAGTCGGCGAATGTTCAATATACAGATACGGTTAGTGTGTTTTGCGCCGGTACTTCGAATATCAACGACCCGGGGGTAGAAATAGAATCTTCTACCTCGCACTCGGAGACGTGACATCGCCACACCAGTCAGCTTGCGACCACGGGACGTGCAACCGTCTCGAAACGTCAAGCAAAATAAGGTATGTAAATACCTAATTTGCATGTTCGCGTTAATTCCCGTCTATATATATATTCTTAATTTCTTCACACCTTTTATTGGCAATAAATTGATTAAAGTTAATGACATTCTCATTAATAATACAGTTGTATCGAGTATTGATGAAAATTTATCGTGTCCAGAACACGAAGGGTCTTAAAATAGTATCTTAAGTAACATATATCAAATTTAGGTTTGCTAATATGACGTAGTTTACATAATTTTTAAGCAACCATTAAGACGTCTGGCAGAAGTAATGGCCCACGACAAGTGTCTGGCAATAATGAATTTCAATTTTAGACGGTATTTTTAAAAACATATTTGAATACCAGCTTTGCTACTTTAACGTAAGTGAGTATGTTTTTTTGGTACCTTTACTACGCGGTACCTGTGAAATGGCCCGGCTTTCAAGCTAGTGGGTCGGCATACCTCTTAACAAGATTGTATACTAATTATCCTCAAAATTTCTTCTTTGCTAAAATGACGTAGGTCTGGCGGCTCTGGGATCTTACTCTAATTGTCTGACCTTCGGGAACTAAGTTGTGTGCACACTATGTAGCTGTTTTTCAATAAATTCATAATCGTAGTCTATTGATATCATCGTCATACTAGCGTTATTGCGATGGTATTCAAAACTTTCCCCATTAGGTAGGCAATTAGTATATGAATATAATAGAATGTGTACAGAACTACGTAGCTATGCCTGCATTAGCTCCCGGAATATTCCGAGGCTCCAAAGCAAACAAACAGCAAATGGCTACTAGTCCAGTGTCCACGCTTCCCGTCCATAATTTTTGCTCATGAATCGGCAACAGCTTCCCATTAGTGAGCGTTCAAACCATTAAACGATAACTAGTTATGCCCACGTTATTTGCATGAAATTGTAAAATACGTATCGAATAATTGCACTCGTAATATTCAATTAAGAAAATCGTCATTGCTACTGAATTTATACAAGTAAATCGAGTTAAGGCAAAAGTTATGATAACCGTTACTTTTATTGTGTTGTTACTGTTATTGCCTAAAACATTGAATGTTTTTAATATAATAATAATAGTCTTTATTGTGGATCATAGGTTGGTACATAATACAGATGTTATAGTTTCAATAATTCTAGTTCAGCTATGTCCCGCCCATTGGGCATACAATGGTTGCAATCAATGGCGTTGGTACATGCATTTTGAAATACGGACAAAAGTGTCACAAAATTATATACAAACAATAATAATGATTCATATAAAAGTAGATAATACTGAACACATCATGACTAAGGCACAGAGTAACTGAGTAGAGATTTGTCAGATAGGTACTCTTTTACTGTATAATAACATTTGTTTATTAGCAAGTATTGTAGTTTATTTTTAAATGTTTTTATGTTTGTTAACATTCTAATTTCTTTTGGAATATTGTTGAATATGTGTGGAGCTGTACAGAATATACTTTCGTCTCGTATATACTTTTTATCCTCATGTCTTACACGTTTTCGAAAGTCGAATAGCTCAGAATTATTTTTTACAAATAGACCAACTTCCAAAATGTATAGACTTGGCAAAGGTAAGATTTTAAATTCTCTAAAATATGGTACACACGAGTCGGTTTGGTGCAAATTAAACATAGCCCGTATACAGCGTTTCTGTGCTATAAATTCCCGGCCTTTATCTGCACTATTGCTCCAAAATATTACGCCGAACCTTAGGGTTGAACTGACCTAGCCATGATATGCTGTCAAAAGTGTTTCTTTATTTGATATTTATCTTAACCGATTCAGGGCATATGAAAACTGGCTTAGTTTTTTACACACAAAGTCAACATGTGATTTCCAATTGATTTTGCTATCGATATGTACTCCTAAAAATTTTGTTACTTCAGTTTCTTCTATGTCACTATCAATATATCGGATTTTTAAGGGAGGCGTGCGATTTGCACGTATTTTTTAATTCTTTATTTTCGTTTTGTCGATGTTGATCATTAAATTATTCATATTAAGCCAGTCTATAATTGTTAATAAGGATTGATTGATGTCAAGTTCTAAATTAATTGTATTATCATTGTTGAATAGTACCGTGCTATCATCAGCAAGTAATGTGATGTCGATGTTTGATTATTGAAGGCATGTCATTAATATATACTAGAAAGAACAAGGGGCCCAAAATACTTCCTTGTGGGACACCAAATTGAGTTGTTCCAGGTTCAGATGTATAAATTTCTTCAGTCATTGATTGTGGGTTTAACTGACGAATCTTTGTGTATTGTTGTCTATTTGAGAGATATGATTTTACGAGATCATACACGTTGCCTCTGATTCCATATGCGTACATTTTTCTTAAGAGGGTACTATGCTCGACGCGGTCAAATGCTTTTGACATGTCCATATATAAAGCTACAGCTGGGAATCCTTTGTCTAAATTATTTAATACTTTTTGTAAAAAGTTGTATATTGCGATATTTATAGATTTCTTTTTTCTAAAACCATATTGGCTAGGCGTAAGAATATTATGGCTTTCAAGAAATTCGTACATGCACTTAAACAAAACTTTTTCGAAAATCTTCGCAAAGACAGATATTAGAGCTATTGGCCTATAATTATTCACATTTTTTATCACCTTTTATATACACTGGTTTTATAACCGATATTTTTAGTTTATCTGGATAGATACCGTGTTCTATGCATAGATTAACGATGTAGCTCAATGGTTCAGATATGATAGCGGCAACATCTTTCACAATATTTGTCATAATACCATCATAGCCAACGCTAGTTTTATTTTTCAGTGATAATATAATTTTATTTATGTCATTTGGGATAGTTGGTGGCATAAATATCGAATTAGAATGAAATGTTAATTTATAAGAAGAATTATATGTCAATTTATTTGATGAATTATGTCTCAATTTATTAGATGTATTATATGTCAAGTTATTAGTTGAATTATATGTAAATTTATCTGATGAATTACATGTCAATTTATTAGGAGAATTATATGTCAAATTATTAAATGAATTATTGTATGTATTAGTCACTTTTTTATTGTTTATGTCAAGAAAATGGTTATTAAATGTTTGGGCCATGGATAAAGGGCCTTGTATTATTTGATCATTTTTAATTAATCGATTTACGCTTTCAGCTGGGTATTTATATTTGATATCATTAATCACTTTCCAAGTTGCTTTACATTTATCTGTGGCGGTATAAATATAGTAGTCATTTTGCACTTTTTTGTCAGGTTAATTATAGTTTTGTACCTTTTCGCGTATGTTTTGAACGTGGTCTTATTTGTTGTACTTGGCTTAGTTCTGTATTGCCACAAGAGTTGACATTTACGCTTACTACATAGTTTTAGGCCACGTGATATCCATTTTGGTCTAGGTTGATTAATAATCTTAATTTTAACAAATGGAAAGCAGAGTTCATACAGCATAGCAAAGTTTTCATGAAAGTTATTATATGCACTACTTGGATCCGTACAACTATAGACGTCATGTTTAAACAATTTAGATTGAATACACTATTATACAATTGAAACAATGATAAAGTAATAACGTTTGGCAATTGTGAACAACGAAAGCGTGTATGATAAGTTTATTTAATAAATTATAACAGCCTTTTTCATCTTAATAGCCCGGCGTGCCTCAGGTTGAGGTAGGTACTTGACCCGAAGCTGCCTAGACCAGTGGATATTCAGCTTGAGGTTTATTATGTTATGCTAGTCTTAAGCTGTACTGACGCCAGAAGAATTATTTGAAAAATAATAATTGTTTTTGTAAATGCGTGTTTAACTGAATGTTTAGACCAAGACTAGACCAGATTTATTTACGTATATTATATACTTACGTTGCAAGTATGTTATAGAGCTCAATTTGTATAGCATTGTATCGCAAGACACCAGTTGACTATTCGGTAACGCTAGGCGAAGCAATTTTATAAAACACAAAAATTAAATGTCTATCAGTGCTACGCCATCTTTACAACCCCGATGAAGTTAGTAGTGACGATATCGATATCGGTAGCGCGTGACAGGAGTCGGCGACGCATGTTCAATATGTCAGCGACGCATATCTGTGTCTATGAAGTCTCGATGGATGGTAGCGTAGGTATAGGTAGTTTTGTATTACGAAGGGCCCAGTGAGAAGCATAAACCCAAATTGACCTCGAAAAACATAAACAGTCATGTTATTTCAATGTGCATCATCTGTGTAAACAAGAGACAAGACAAAATGTTCATCCATTAAATGCCAGCCTAAACAAATATCAGTGCAAAGCAAAATTTATTTTGGTGAAGTTATGGTGACTTTACTAAAATCCCGGCCACCGCGCAAAAAGTGTCATTTAAATTGAAATACGGCCGAAAATATATCGGTTATTTGAGTTTTTGCGCTATCCGTGCATTGTTATAAACTCGTTTAGCCATCGACAATTTGGGACTTTCAAAACACCGAAAGGAAACATTCCCGAATATGATGATAAGCGCATATTTATCTTTTGAATTCGCAAAATGTAACCTTAATTAAAATCAAAGACCACTCTGTTTATGTTTAGCCTTTAAAAAAACAATGACCTCAGGCGCCTGAGATAGGAAAAGAAAAGAATGTAGGGCGGTTATGTGCGCTTTACGTAAAAGATTTGAAATGGGAAATATTTTCTCGCAATTATGGAGTTTGCGAACAGCTTGAGGAGTATTAGTCGTTAAAAGCCGAAATTTGAGTTTGTAAGCAGATGCAATTAGTGTCTTCCAAAGTTTCTGGATTCTTGAACTTTTTGAATTTCCTTTAGCACCGAACGTTTGAAACGAGAGTTGTGAATATCGTATTGAGAGTTATAAGAACAAAATAGCCTTTGTATTTTGTATGTTTTCGGCAAAACGTTCAAATATCCTTTTCCTGGAACTGATATAACTAAGTGTCAAGAAATAAACAGACCAACGATTAACAATTATTCGAGGCTGATAACAACACGAGCTGGAATACAAATTATGTAGGTATTGATTGCTCGTCTAGTTGAGTGACTTTATTCTTCTATTCGTTATATCGAACGTTGAGTTCCACAATGTTTTCTAAACATCTCATCTAGGTATATAAAATGCTTGCGTTACTGACTGACAGACAAGCTACAGCCAGAACTATAAGGCCTTCCTCACATTGGTCATGTCCGTCGGCCTTAGGCGCAAGGAGCTAAAGTTTGGTTTGTATGTTCCGTTAGTGACCGTAGGGGTGGACTCGGAAGGGATTTACCAAAATTCCCACAGTAGTTGTCTTATAACTTCATGAAATGAGACGAAATAAACACCTTTGTTAAAAGAGTTGAAAAGACTGCGCTTTTTTCCTACATCTTGTAGCTCAAAAGCAATTCTCAACTTGCAAATACTGCATGATAACCGCTACATTATCAAGATACTTTCACTGAGTTTGTAATATTCACTTCACTTTAACTACTGCCCTCAAGTTATCAACACAATAGACTTAATCGTCACAATCGTCTACTCTTAGTTAAGTGAGTTCATTCCGAAGTTGCAGGTGTTCAATTACATTGCGTTGGATTCAGTTTCTTAGATAGGTGTACTATCTAAGTAATGGCCAAGACAACCATTTGTATTTTGTAATTGTGTAAAACAAAATAAGTTTGTGGAGAAGATACCTCTATATTTTATTTTTATATATATATTTTTTTAATTTTTGCTGACTCTCGCATATATCCCCGAATGGGTAGGCAGAGGTGTAGTATTACACCCACATTTTCCTATCGCTTTAGTCCGTCCTAAAAATCGAACTAGGGACCCGACCAGCCACATATGCTATGTACAGGACCACGGAGGCAGTCTATATATATTAGCCAGTATTTCGCGTTTACAACAATGGTCAGAACTTTTTTGACCACAATAATGTTAGGTATCATGTCATAAGATCTTGCTTTGAGATTGAATTTTGTGAATAAATGTAAATTTTACTGAGTTTTAATCCACTAAGCAAACGATAGTTTTACTAAAATCTAATCTAATACTAATATATAAAGCTGAAGTTTGTTTGTTTGCTTGAACGCGCTAATCTCAGGAACTACTAGTTCGATTTGAAAAATTATTACAGTGTAAGATTGCCCATTTATTGAGAAAGGCTATAGGCTATATAACATCACGCTATGAGCCACGGGAGCGGAGAAGTAGATAACGCGGGTGTAACCGCGGGCTCATCTAGTAGTAAAAATATATTTTAATTTACTTATTTATTTTAACAGATAATGAAAGAGAAGTCACTCTTCTGTTTCATTATCTGTTAAATAAGTCAGGACGCTTCGACGACTGCTTCGGGCTATATATTTTAATCTAAAGTGATTACGTTAGTTTTTACGTAACAGTAATTCTTAGCATACACTTTTTCAATGCCTCTTAATAAATAGTATATTAACATGCATTAGATGAGCCCGCGTTTACACCCGTTTTATTAAGAGCTACTGTTCAGCACCCGTGTCTTATAGAATGTTGTAATATTATAGCCTACAGCCTTACTCGATGAATGGGCTGTCCAACACAAAAAAAAATCCAAATCAAACCAGCAGTTCCTGATATTGACGCGCTCAACCAAACCAACAAACTCTTTAGCTTTAATGTATACTAATGTATTTTATGCTTTTGCCCGCTGCTTCGCATGCGTAAATTTCACTTAGATAAAATGTTTTGTACAAACTCCCCTACACTCCTCGAGGAACATACATGCCAAATTTCACCTACTTGTGCTCAGTAGTTTTGACTATAGTGTGTCTGCCAGTCAGTAAGTAACGCAAGGGTTTTATGTTCATATAATATACAGAAGATGAACGCGAATCGATTGAAAAATAAAAGGTTCTACACAAACTCGTACTCTCTTTTCTACCCTCTTAGCGCAAGAATTTCCAAAATAAATATCTTTGTGTTCGCTAACGTCATTTGCGGATCCAGTAAACAAAGTATGAAGTTAATGCCTTGAAGTATTAAAAGGGATTCATATAAATTGTGACTCCTCTTTTCATCCCCTTAGGGTAATAATTTCCAAAAAGACTTTCTTAGTTTTCACCAACTTCTTTTGAGGAAGCAATATACAAAGTTTGAAGTAAATCCATTAAAGGGATAAAAAGTTTCATACGAAAATTTTAACAACCTTTTAAGGGGAGGAATTTCCAATAATCCTCTTTTATTGCGCCTCTACACATCTAGAGGAACATATACGCCAAATTTCACCAACTTGCACTCAGTAGTTTCCGCTGTAGCGTGTCTGTCAGTCAGTAAGTAACGCAAGGATTTTATATATACAGATTAAACTGATTCCATTGAAAAATAAAAGGTTTTAGAAAAAGTCTGACTCCCTTTTCTACTGTCGTAGGGAATAAATGTCCAAAATAAATGTCTTCGGGTTGGTTAACGTCATTTGAGGATCCAATATAACCGCTTGGATGAATGCGCCGTTATCTTACAATTGCCGCCCGGTGCACCCCGATAGCTTATAATCGCCGCCGCCGCGCGATAACATAAACAATTTGTCGACTCGTATATAACACGAATCTGCTCTGAAGTGATTTTTTTCTTAAAGCTAATGATTTACTTTTTCAAGTGTTAGCAAGTGTTTGTTGATATTTGGTTTCTAATTTATTATACTTAGTGTCAAACATTGACGAGCGTTGAAAACACGTTTATATTAACTTTGAACGGGTTTATATTAAAAAGTAAATCGGTGACATATGTATTTTATGACTTTTATCGACGTAATGGTTATATCTGCATGCGATAAATTAAAAAAATCATCACTTTTTAATAATTAAAATAATTTTATCAACGTTCAATTGGCGCGAAATTTTTGCCGACTGCGGGACCGCACGGGAACAAAACTTTGAACGGGTTTATATTAAAAAGTAAATCGGTGACATATGTTTTTTATGACTTTTATCGACGTAATGGTTATATCTGCATGCGATAAATTCAAAAAATCACCGCTTTTTAATAACAAAAATAATTTTATCAATGTTCAATTGGCGCGAAATTTTTGCCCACGGCGGGATCACACGGGAACAATTGACGTTTTGTGTAATGGTTTATTTAATCTAAATAAACCATTACATTACTGTTGCAATGTTTTTTAACTAGGAAATGTATTGAAGTAAGAAGCTATACAAAGAACAAGGCAAGTCACCGTAGAGTGAACAGGTACAAAACTAAAATCACCGCAATTGCTCACTCTATAAAGTTGCATACATTATTATAGCAAAACCCAAGTGACAAAAGTCACTGAACCCAAGTGACTCAACGGATATTGAATCAAAGTGACAAAAGTCACTGAGGTTCATTCGAGCGGATAATTATTATGTAGAAAGTATGAAGTTAATCCCTAAAATAATTCAAAAGGTTTCATACAGATTCTGTGTCCCCTTTTCATCCCCTTAGGTTTAAAATTTATAAAAAGATTATCTAAGGGTTCACTTACATTATTTGAGGACCAATATACAAAGTTTGAAGTAAATCCATTGAAGGAATAAAAAGTTTCATACAAACTCTGACAAAAATCAAGTTTGTTAAACAGGTTTGTTTAACCCACTTAGAGGTGGAATTTCCATAAACCTTCCCTTAGTGCGCCCCTACACACCTAAAGGAACATACATGCCAAATTTAACCTATTTGCGCTCAGTAATTTTGGCTGTAGCGTGTCTGTCAGTCAGTCAGTAACGCAAGGATTTTATATAAACAGTAGCTTTTGCCTGTTACTTTGCACGCGAAAATTTTACTTACATAAAAAAATGTACAAACACCCCTAAATTCTTCAAGGAACATAATTGCCAAAATTCACATACTTGCGTAGTTTCAGCTGTAGCGTGTCTGTCAGTCAGTAAGTAACGCAAGGATTTTATATATACAGATGAAAGTGATTAGATTAAAAAATAAAAGGTTCTACACAAACTCGTATTCTCTTTTCTACCCTCCGACGGGAAGAATTTCCAAAATAAATGTTTTTGTATTTACTAACGTCATTTGCCTATCCAATAAACCAAGTAAGAACTTAATCCCTTGAAGTATTAAATGGGTTTCATATAAATTCTGACTCCCCTTTTCATCCACTTTGGGTAAGAATTTCCAAAAAAACTATCTTAGTGTTCACTAACTTCATTTGAGGCACCAATATACAAAATTTGAAGTTAATCCATAAAAGGGATACAAGTTTCAGTTACAATCTTTGACAACCTTTTTAAACCCCTTAGGGGAGGAAATTCCAAAAATCCTCTCTTAGTGCGCCCCTACACACCTCAAGAAACATACATGTCAAATTTCACCTACTTGCGCTCAGTAGTTGCGGCTGTAGCGTGTCTGTCAGTCAGTCAGTAACGCAAGGATTTTATATATACAGATTATCATATTTAAGGGCTTTTATATACACAGCGCAGTGACATCGCCTCGTGAATATATGTGATCTGGTTGATAATCTAGGGGCACGGCAGTACCCCCACCAAGTCGAGCAAAAAAGCGGCACGGCCGTACCATCCTTTTCTCGACGCAGTTCAGGCCATTTTCGACCCCCTATAACTTTGTTGTGGATAAAATTAGAAGCCAAGTAGGTATTGTATATACATAGTACATTTCAAATTAATGAAATTCATTCAATTTTAACCAGTTGTTTAAGCATTATAACGAGTTAAAGTTTCTTAATTTTGTCACTCACTGACTGACCGATCATTAAAAGTCTAAGGCACTTCTAGCAGACATAGAAGCTTCCAATTTAGTACACAATTAGTGTTTAGTGTTCGAATCAAGGAAAAACTAAAAAAAACAATTTCAGTCCAGTTTTCGCTGAACATTAACTGCATAAATAACTTTGTAATCCCATATAAATATGTAGGATTACAAAACATAGGAACATAGATTACATTTGCAGTTAGGGCTTGAATTAAGTACATTCGTTGTTGGTGTACAAGACGTAGAAGGTACCGGAAAGGAACAAAGTAGCCTAACAAAGTACCTATCTACATAAAGAAATGAAAACCCATAAAAAACAATACTTGAGTAATAACACAAGTCAATCTATTTATTTAAAACATTAACGATTTTTAATTAACCGACTTAGTTATTACATGGATCTCACAATTTTTTACGGTAGGAGAATTGAGTTGCCAGACTTGGTGTTTTTGACAAGTATTGTTTTTATGGGACACGTTTTACGTCACGGGGTTCTATTGGGAAAGTAAGATCCAGGACTGTGTCACTTGGATTCTTTTAAACTGCCTCGTAATTATTTATGACATATGAATATTTATGAATGACATTTTAAAATGATGTTCTTAACCTGTTACTAAAAACAACACTCGTGCAATAGTGTTGTTAATTCAGTCAATTTCCGATTCTGTTGCCATAAGAGTTTATTTTTTCAGAATCCACCTAAATATAACAGTAAAAAATGATTTCTAAAAAAGTTTAGCTAAAAATATAGAAATAAAAATGGCTAACAACATGACGGCGTGCATTTTGATATGACATGTTTTTCCATGAGTCTGGACTAATCTGGAGTAGCAATTAGTAATCGATTTTAAACTTTCGCGATTTGTATACATCATACCATATTATTTAGCGGGTCTTAGTCGCGATAATTTTCTTATTTAAAGGCATAAATACCTCTGTAATTCTCCTACGTTTCTACCGGCTTCCTACCGGTTTCTAGTGCCTCCGCGACCACAACTGTTGCAAGCCGGTAGAAACGTAGGAGAATAACAGAGGTATTTATGCCTTTAAATAAGTAAATTATCGCGACTAAGACCTGCTAAATAATATGGTATGATAGCAATTAGTAATTTTCAAAAATATAGTATAATATCTGCAATTAGTAGTTGAGATAATCACGTAATTGATTAGAAAAAGCTTTAATAACATGCATAGTAGATGGGCTGCTTTCATCAATGAAAAATGGTATAGTCTATCAAAGGAAATATGTTTAGAGATAAGGACACAGCTTTAACTCTGTCTAAGCGTACATATGATGAGTCTCAAGCAATTTACTATGGTCACTTATTAAATTAAAACTGCACATCAAAATAACGATTCCATAATCTATGAGCTACATCCAGTTCCACTCAATTTATGTGAAGAAACAGAAAATATTTTTTCAAAATTTAAAGCAAACCTTGCTACGTGCACAATTCAAATCTCCACATAAAAGATTTCACGAAGATAATTCAGTACATGCGAACCATCACTTGCGGGGCTGCAAACATGAATAGGCCCCGTGATTCACAAACCGTATGACGGCTCTGACGGGCTCCAACGATTGTTGCCGACACGTTGGATAACCCACACTGGATACATAGACGCCGACTTACCAACCCATTCAAATGTACTAAGTCATATTATACTGACAGCTGAAAATAGGAAAGAAATGGCAGCTTTGGGATGTTCATTTTACATTTTAGATCGGTTTTTTAAATAACTGTTTGGTTGGTAAAATGGATAACTTGATTATAAAAGGAGTGATTTAGCATAAATGCTACCTGTGTAGCACTTCGTATAATGACGCATTATAATATAATTATGATATTAGAATACAAAGTGCCCATACCACATTCAATTCCGTGAAACTCCTAATAGGTGACTCAGTAATATACTCAAAACATATTATACATATATTTATAGTATATTGCCAAAGAAACGGAAAACTCGTCATCATACCCTTCGCTAACATTTCTCGCCAACTTGGTGTAGTACGCCAAATCCTTATTTTGCCTAGCAATGCTATTAGTTTAACGCACATTAGGAGAGGACTAGTCTAGTAGTGGACTACGAAAAGCTGATGATAATACTGCCTATTGTAGAATAACTAGCCAACTATAAGCGATTCCATAGACTATAGAACTAGTACATATAATTTTACGAATATTTAGCCTCGTAAACTGATATAATACAAAAACGTTATTCAAGCTTAAGTTGTAAAATTTAGTCAGACAAATTGTAAGCCACATTCTAAGAAAACAATTCGCTCTTTTGTTGTGAACATAAAAAATCACCGGCAGCTTTACGTCGGTCCTAACTCTTTTATTTTTGCTTTTATAAAATAATGCCACTGTAGGTTACGAGTGCACGAAGTACGTCAATACGTACTCTAAACCACTCGGAACTAAAGTTATATATTCAATAAAAACAAGGACAGACTGACGATAGTAAAAGAGTGGTAAAAGATTCATGGTGTTCGAGAACTGGTGATGAGTAATGGGAGAAGACTAAGTCCAGCAGATTACTGGTATATTGGCATTTCAAGATTTAAAGAATGTTGTCAGTCAAAATAAAGATAAACACATACCATGCTATCAAGTATAGTATGATATTAATCATATTATAAGCTTTCTTCGATGCATGAGTTATCCAAAACAAAAAAAGTAATTTAAAAATCGTACTAGTACTTCCTGACATTAGCGCGTTCAATCAAATAAACTGTTCAGTTTTTTAATATTTTTAAATTATAATTATGAATACCCACTCATAATTATAATTTAAAAATATTATTATAATTTAAAAGTACCCATTCTTATAATTATAGTTATATGTATTTAAAAACCATCATATTGCAATGAAATGTGTATTAACTTGTTTGGTTAAAATGAATGAAATTATTTTTAATGAATTAACGACATTAAGTACATTAATATAAAACCTTTTTGTACAAGGGATTCTTGTTTTACACGTGAAATAAACAAACCGTCCTATAATTTATTTATTTATAATTATTAGTACTTTTATAAAAATGTTGCTTTCGAAAGCAGTTTAAAAGTGCTACGTTGCATATTTAGCTGGCATAACTTATTTATAACTTATAACGTAAGCTAATATTCTGCAGTGTTTTACCACTGGCTGAACCATTTAATTTGTGTAATGACCATCAAGAGCTTTTCTATAACGTAACTCAATGTGCTAACAGCTAAGTACGTCAAACAACGTCGTTATAGTTCAAACTTAATTATACTACACAAGTTTCTTAAGTAGTGGAAGTTGCGTGTATTAATGAAAATATTGCGGCAAATTGTGAAGAAAATTACTTATAATTTGTATGTGCCAGTAAAAGTCTTAAGTTCGTACTAGATTGAGTGAAAGGGCAAATATAATCAGTATTGAAGCAATCATAAAATAAAGGTGGGCTCCGCTAGAAAATGGTCTTCATTTCTTTCACTTCTGTTTTGTGTGAGTTTGAGGGCAACTCTGTCGTAGTGGTCAATTCTGTCCGGCCAACTGCAAAAGCTTTCTACATGGCCTAACGACTGTTGTCCTAAGAAAAAAACCGGAACAGACAGCTTTTTGTGCCCGCCGCAGCACGGTGACGCTTTAATGTAAAGCCTATGGCTTTAGGTCAGCCATCAAAACGTCGACACGTGCCAGCGTTGCCTTACTCTTTCAACCTATAGCGAACGGCAAGCGAAGTCTCGCTATGAGAGCTACAAGAAACTGATAATCCAAAAACACTTGGAAAAGCTATGTGTGCGCACAGGTCACAAGGTCCAGAAATCCAAATATACCAACTAATTATGTCCATGCCTTTACAAACAGAAAATAATTTATATCTAATATGCATCTGCTTGACTCTTAATATCATATATACAATAGCAACACATTCAAACACAAAAAAAACATTATCAGATTAAAAATTGTTTTTCTTATAACGTGGAATATAACCTTACTATCTTAAAGAAGATACACTACAGTGTTTGCCTGTGCCACCGAATGGAAATTACTTAATAAAGTTGATCGTAAGCTTATGAAATTTCTTGTGATTTTGTCTCGTCACGGCAGCCTCGACTAACCTAAATCTCAAGTCATAAATTTGACACATGTATATGTATACACGTATTAGATTATACATGTATATAAATGTTCCCGGAGTATCTTAACTGCCGGACTATTGAGTATGGTTAACGACGCGAGATAAAGGCAATGATACCTCTACGTCTAAGCTTGGTAAATTTGTGGTAGGGAAAATGACTGCGATGATTTATTAGGAATCGTTATTGGCCGTGTACTGAGAAAATCATTGTTTAATGTGTGTTGTATGTGCGTGTTTATCTTTGCGAGCGAAATAATATTTAATTAGGTATGTTCGTTAGGTAGTAAAATGAAGTACTTTATGTTAGGTAAATACGATAACATTATCCAGTTTATACGCATAATAATATCACGAAAAATTTATTGAGTCAGTGATCGCCACGACAATAAGAATAAAAATGCTGTACAAGTTTTGTACACGCTTGCTAAGATGTTTAATTATATAAGACTAGATGATGCTGCTGAGTCTACGCCTACACTTTTTTTATTTATCCGCTTCTGGCCGTTCATGGCAAAATTTCAGAAAATCTCTTCTAAGTGCACTCCTATTCACACAAGGAACACACATGCCAAATTTTAGCTTCCTGCGTCGAATAGTTTTGGCTGTAGCTTATCCGTCATTCAGGCAGAAACGCAAGAATTTTATAAAATATACAGATGTCAGTCACTGTGATTAGCAGTCTGAATGATACTTATTTAAACAGAACATGCACATTTTTAAATTCTAGCATAGGTTCTAATTGGTGTTTATAATTTTTCGCTTTATACATACACATACATACCTATGTATGTACTCTTTCTACCTTTACTCACGCCTGTTTCCCAAAGGGGTAGGCAAAGACAACGGAACGCCATTTGCAACAATCCAGCTACATCTCTCTTGCTTCATTCGCTTTCATCAAATTTTCTCCTTATTTCTCTAGAAAACTAGGTAATGGAGCAGATGTTTAAAAGAGTGGGTAAATCGTAAATTCTTTAAAGCTTATCTCTAATACTTAGCTTGCCATAGAACGACTAGTAGTTAGACCAAAGTAATCTGTATATATAAAATCCTTGCGTTACTGACTGACTGACAGACACGCTACAGCCGAAACTACTGAGCGCAAGTAGGTGAAATTAAATTTCACCTACTTGCGCTTTTATTTATTAATTTATTTTGGCAAACAAACAATTACACTATATATATTACAATTAAGTTTTGTAGTACATGTGGGTTATTGTATAATCCACGACGTTTTCACCGATTACTTTAAACGTACAGTGAAGTTAAAATTGTAGAAGTTCCTTATCGTTAGTGCATCTAACACTTACTTACTATGATATAATTTGTAATAACTAATTTAACTGTTTATTCACGTGTTACTTACATCATCTACAAATAACTTTTCATACAATTGTTTCCTATATTTACGCTTACAAAAAGCAAAAATATCAACTTCAATGATTTTTTTATTGTATATCGAGACTAGTTGTCGAAGGGACGCTCGTTCACTTGCATTAGTACGACTAGTGGTTGTGGCAAAAGGAGGATATGTACGAGATGCTCTTTTTATCACGTTCTGGGTACAAGATAACAAATACTATTTATAATATCAGGGCAGTCAAATTGATTGTGTACCCGTAAAGAGTCATTCCCTTCAACAACATTCGCCTCGACTTTAATGTCAGTAAGTTGAATTTTCTCAAAGACTCCTCGTAGCGGAGATGCTATAAACGACATCTTTACTGCATCGACTTTATATACTTGCGCTGCACTCTTTCGATTGTATTATTATATTTATCATAAAAGGGATCCCAAACCACACTAGCATATTCCACCTGCGAGCGTATCAAGGTTTTAAACAAATGTATATGAGTAGCCGGTCGTTTAAAATCCGACGTGGCTCTCATGATAAAGTTAAACATTTTAAAGGCCTTACTTACTATTTTATCAATATGTAAATTTAAATGGAGCTTATCGTCTAAAATAATGCCTAGATCCAGAACGTTTGTTACATACAATAGAGGTTCATTACATAGTGTGTAATGATAGTTTACAATTCGTTTATTTTTCTTAAAATTTATGTATTTGCATTTTGCTATGCTTAGTTTTAGTTTATTTATATTGCAATAGTCTGATGGTCTGTCTGGACAGACTATTAGACTGGACCTGTCCATGGACCTGGGTCCATCTGAATATTAATACAGTCATCAATGGTACTAACTTTTTTAGAAACTTTTAGATCATCAGCGTAAAGTAAGAAATTACTATGATGAAAGCATGTACTGATATCATTGATGTAAATAGTGAATAAAACGGGCCAAGTATCGAACCTTGTGGGACGCCCGAAGTAGCAAGAAACGATCCTAAATGATAGCCATTACATACAACAGTTTGATTGCGGTTTGTTATATAAGAACAGAACCAGCGCAGTAAGTTTCCTCTAATGCCATTATAAGATATTTTATTAAATAGTAGTCAAATGCTTTTTTTAAATCGGTGTAAACTACGTTAGTTTGAATACCACTGTCCATATTATTAAATAGGTGTTCAGTAAAAATCAGCATGTTAGTGACTGTTGATTTCCTTTTTACAAAACCGTGCTGCTCCTTTATCAAATGCTTTTGAATGTATGGATATATTAATTGATGCACAAGTTTTTCATATACCTTCGCCAGGGTTCATAGTAGAGAAATAGGTCTGTAGTTCTCCACGTTCTATTTCGGGCCATCTTTATAAATTGGTATTATATTTGCCTTCTTCCAAATAGTAGGAAATATCCCATTATCTAAGCATTTGTTAAAAATAATGTGTAAGGGTGTACATATCGACTTGGCTGTTTGCTTGAGAAAGATGGGAGGCAAGCCGTCCGGCCCTGGCCCCTTTGTTATGTCCAGGCTCAGTAGTTGATTGCGTATATGTGGAACAGTGGAATGTAGGCTATTCAAACATGTGTCATTATCATCACGTTGAGCAGCAGCCGGATTCCAGTTAGTAAGAGTTGAAGCCTCATACACAGACTGAAAAAAGTTTGAGAAGAGATTGCAAATGGTGGTAGGATCGTTGGATACCTTATCACCATAATACATTTGGGCAGGTATGCTAGACTTGCCACGGCGGTTTGCGATATATGACCAAAAATATTTTGCATTTTTGGGAATACTGTCCTCAACACTCCTAACATATGCACGCAAACATTTATCAGATTCTTTTGAAAACCTGGTTCTGTATATAGAGAATACTTCGTAGTCTGATATATTTATATATTTTTTCCATCTGGACCACGCTTTTTCTTTGATTTAAATATTTGAATGAGGGAGGAAGAAAACCACACCGGGAAGTTAGAGGTTTTTTTAATTTTGAAAGGGGAACATGCTTTTTAATTAGACCGTATTTACTATTATACAAAGCATCTACGGATTCCTCAGCAGATAGATTTTGTAGTGTGGTTATCCATTCATTTTTATTAATTTGGGACTATACTATATTTGGGAGAGTGTTGAGGTCTCATTGAAGGTAAAGTGACATTAAGTGATATCTGGCTAATAAAAAGTGGGTGATGATTATCTATCAATATCTAAACTACTGGGCGCAAGTAGGTGAAATATGGCATGTATGTTCCTCGAGGAGTTTAGGGGAGTTATACAAAACATTTTATCTTAACGAAATTGACGCGTGCGAAGCAACGGGCAAAAGCTAGTTGGTTTCTAAAGCTGATAGTAAGTAAAGGACGCTACAACTTACAGTTGTTTTCAAGTGAAATGAAGCCTCATACTTAAAAGACACCTTGAAGTCCATCAAACACATTTTTTTCCATTAAAAGACAACTCCCCATTAGGACTAAATCCTGTGTCGCAGGGGACTTTACAATCATACAACTAACGGACACAATGAACACCCAGACTCGAAACAACAATTTGTGAATTACACAAAGTGTTGCCTCATGTGGGGATCGAACCCACAACACTCGGCGCAGTGTCAAGCTTCGAGGCGGCCGCTTAAACCACTACGCCAAACGTGCAGTAAAAATTTTAAATTTTCTTATTTGATATGTGATTCGTGTATTTAATATCTTACAAATGTAAATAAGACTTCTTGGTCGAAGTTTTTAATAAAACACACTTTAAAATCACCTTGAAGTATATCAAACACAATTTTCTCATTTTTTATTTAGTGTATTTAATATTTTATGAATGTTAATAAGAAAGTAAGAAAATCTATTTATTTGTCACAGACACAGAAAAATTATAACATATAAAAAGAAATTGAAAGCATAAGATTTCTTGGTAGTAGTTCTTAGTAAAACATAACACAGAACATTTTTACACTCTATCTTTCAACTGTTTATTGTGTCAGGAGCTTATCAGATTGTGTCAGGAGCTTATCAGATTCGTAAAAGGTAAGTGATGCAATTTAAGGTTAGCAGAAAACATAATCCTAAAGATGGTGTTGAGTAAACAAAATAGGGTTAAGAACCTATGATTTAAATAATACAAAAGCACCTTCCCGAATGTGCTTAAAGGACTTCCGCTTCTCCTTGTAGGCTTATAAAATAATAATTACAGTAGCTATAGTGTAGCTAAAGCATTAACCATAGTGGAAAGCTAAAGTAATGTGTATAATGAGAACCTCTTATGGAGGTAAAACTAAGCAGGTGCACTTAGCATTTCCGAAGCGCATGCGGTATTACGGATCTTACTATGATCTTCTTGTAAAAAATTTAACAATACTTGCTATATCGTTAAATTAATCGATTTTAACTTAACGGGTTTTAATCGTGTTATCTAATGTAAGGTATAAATACCGCAAAGAAGGTCTGCTCCCTCCGAAGCGACGACGGATGTTAGCCGATTGAAACGTCGGAAAAAGGTATTTATAAAATAGTTAGATAGTTAACGCCATTAAGTCCCGTTAAATAAATATGTATGATAGGTAAGCTGCATCACAGTTCCTTTTACAAACTTTTTATTTACCATTTTTCTACTTCTTTAGTATACTATGTTTGTCAAACTGTTGTTGGGCAAATAGTGAGAAAAATCCAATGTAGGTATATTATCCAAAACTGTTCATCGCCATTTAATACAACAAAATTTAATAAAATGCTGAATTCGTTCTGTTTTCTCTTAATTATTTTTAACCATTTTTAACCTTACATTGAGTAACTGCTTAACGAATTAATATCTGGGGATACGGCAGTGCCCCCGCCAAGTCGAGCAAAAAAGCGGCACGGCCGTACAATCCTTTTCTCGGAGCATTTCAGCCCATTTTCGGCCCCCTATAACTTCGTTGTTGATAAAACTAGAAGCTTGTGTTTTTAGTTACCATGCAGGCGTTGTATAAACATGGTGTATTTAAAATTTCATTCAATTTGAACAAGTAGTTTAGAAATTATAACGAGTCAAAATTCTTAATTTTGTCACTCACTGACCGATCATCAAAAGTCTAAGGCACTTCTAGCATACAGCTTTAAATTGAGAAAACAATTAGTGTTTTGTATATGAATCAAGGAAAAATTAAAATATTTTTTCAATTACTGTCCAGTTTTCAAGATACATCAACTACATAAATCACTTTGTAATCCTATATAATTACATTTGCAGTTAGAGCTTTAATTAAGAAAATTCGTTGATAGTGTACAAGAAGTAGAAGGTACCGGAAAGGACAAAAGTAGGATTATCTACAAAAAGAAATGAGATCTCATAAAAACAATACTGGTCAAAAACACCAAGTCTCGCGACCGTAAAAAGTTGTGAGATCCATGTAATACCAAGTCGGTTAATTAAAAATCTTTAATGTTTTAAATAAATATATTGACTTGGCAACCGACCGCTACTTCTTAACATGTACTATAGCTGCAGGAGGCTGCAGCTATAGTACATGTAAAGAAATAGCGGTCTACTAAAATTTCAAATACCCAGAAAATAAAATAACCAAAAAAGCAAAGTAACAATAATAACAAAAATTAAAAGAAATAAAATATAGAAAAAAGCAGTCTAAATAATATCGTTAAGCCAGATTGAGTTCCTATTGAGTTAATATATGTGTGTCTAAGTGTCTGTGTGCCTGCCTGTGTGTGTGAGTACGTGAGTGCGTGCGTGTGTGCGTGTGTTCGTGCGTGTGTGTGTGTGTGTGCGTGTGTGTGGGGGAGCGTGTGTGTATAGTGTTGGTGTGGTGGTATTATGGTTAGTGAGAGTGTGTAAGAGTTTGCGAGTAATGGAATAGAATAGACTATCCGAAGTAGCACTGAACAGATTAGATAACAGGAGACATCAGATTCTCAGTTTCATCGTAGTTCAGTGTTTTAAGATAGACCGAGACAGTAGATTTACAATTTGGTGTTTTAAAGGGGTATATATTTAAAGAAGTATTTAATTTATTATAAAGATATGGGCCTAAGAAGTTGAAGAATCTGTGTGCCAGTGATGTATAATAAGGATGAGTCGCACAAACCTTGCCCTTGCGACGTTTGCTCGTCACTCGTACTGGATCATAAGGTGTTAGTGAATGTTGTTTGAGAATGGTATGGAATATGAAGGACTTTCGAACCGTAAGGACATCCCAGTCTCTGTACAGTTCCGTAGTTGGGAATCGATAGGGCAGTCCCGCGCCCACCTTGAGTATCGCACGCTGTGCCCTCTCAACTTCAATTAATCAATTAAGATTTGGCTGCACCGCCCCAGCATGAAATGCAATAGTTAGTGAGAGATTGGCATGTGGCAAAGTAAACCATTTTCAAGATTCGTCGATCGGCAACATGTCTTAAAGTTTTAAACATAAACATTTATTTCCGCAATCGACCGACTAAATTGTTTATGTGGTACTTGAAGGTTAAAAACTGGTCTACTGTAATGCCAAGGTACTTTATGCGTTCCGTCCGTTCGAGTAAAGCACATGAACATCGCGAGCGCGTATGCCCGCAAGTATGGGCCGTAATGGAAAACGTAGGCGAAGGCAAGAGGTGAAGTCTGTGGGCATACGCCATGTATTTAGTTTTGTTTAGGTTTAGGGTTAGAGAGTTAAATTGCAGCCATTCACTGACTTTGTTTGCACCAGTTTGGGCAAAGCTGAAATCCTCATCCCAGCTGCTTCCATAGAAGGAAAGTGCCGTGTCATCGGCGAAAGTGATAATTTTTCCATTTTGGAGTTGGATCTGATAGAGGTCATTAATATACGTAAGAAACAACGTGGGACCGATAATGCTCCCCTGCGGGACGCCATATTTAATAGGCAGCTCTTTACTAATTCTCTGACCAATCTTGACACTCTGTCCTCTGTTGGAGAGGTAATTTATCATTAGTTTAAGGGGTGTACACCTTATACCATAGTGTTCCAGTTTACTTATCAGGAGTGGAATAGAGACCGTGTCGAAAGCCTTTGCTAAATCTAGGAAGACTGTTAGTCATTTCTGTTTTCGGTCTATATTTGCAACGATCGAATGTAAGACCTCGTGTACTGCGTCACAAGTGGACTTGCCGCGACGAAAACCAAACTGATTGGGCGAGAGGATGTTGTTATTCTCTAAAAATGAAACTAGTCGGTTATTTAGAAGGCGCTCTAGGATCTTGGATAATGTAGACAGAATAGAAATCGGTCGATCGGTTTTCGACACGGTCCTTCTCGCCACCCTTATGAATGGGTCTAATAAGTGCAACTTTAAACGCTGAAGGAAAAATACCCGTTGTGAATGAAAGGTTGCATATATGTGTGATGGGAAAACTGAGTATATTTTGGTATCTTTTAATGATTTTGCTAGAGATTTGATCGATACCTGTGGTAGACTTATCTTTTAATCCTTGATTAGTACGAAATACCTCTTCCTCATCGATAGGTAGTAGAGCAAGTGAATTAGGGGGCGCTAGACTGATGAAGTTGGATTGGAGTGGATTTGATTGGACGGGCATAGTAATTTGCTTAGCAAGTTTACTGCCAATGGTAGCAAAATATTCATTGACGTCATTAATGTTCTTGTTTGGATTACCATTAGATATGAGGCAGGCAGAATGGTCTGTTTTTTTGTCTGTGCCATTTATTTCTTTGACAATCTCCCACAACCGTTTCCCATCGCCCTTAGCCTTTTCAATCTAATTTTTTTCGTAATTACGTTTTGCCCTTTTTAATAGATTAGCACAAAAAATCCGATAGCGCCTGTATAAAACTTTGGCTACCTCATTTGTGTACTTTTTACTTTTTTATATAAGCTGTCTCTATTTTTCATGACGCGCAATAAACCCTCGGTTACCCATGGTTTAATTGTTCTTTTCCTGTTGGAAATTTTCACCACACTTGAGTTATTCTTTATAGCAGTTAATAGGGAGGACACAAGTAGATCAGTTGCGATGTCGGGATCACTGCAGTCGTTAATGGAATGAAAGTATATGTTTCGAATAGTTTCGTCTAAGCCGGGATAGTCAATTTTGTTCCTAGTTATGTTGGAATACTTTCGGGGACTAGAGCTACTAAAGCTGACGGCGACAATCTCGTGGTCTGTAATTGAGGATGCAAGTGCAAGGACTAGACAGTTTGCAATACTATCTCTTTTAATTTTTAGCATTATGTGTTCAAGGCATGTAGTACCCATAGTACAAGCTCTGCTTAGTTTGGGACTAGATGGTGATGTGTGTATGTGGTAGAATATTATTATTATTATATTAATAATTAAGAATCCTTCTACCAATTATGAATTTTTTGTTTGTTACTAAACATATTATTAATATTTTTTATTGACGGTACAACCTAGGTAGTACGATATATTTTCTATATACATTGTAAAATGACTGTTCGCTAAGCGCGCACTTGCAATATTTTATATTGTTTTTTGTTGTGCTATAATCATTGCTTGGTAAGTATACTTATTTATATTATATTCATTAATAAAACCGTTATTGTTTTTGTAGTTATTAGACATCACAAACATAAAGGGACACCAGTGTCCCAGTGGTCCGGAACACTCGAATCACTATTTATAATAAATTGTTAACTTATTCAACTGATAATTTTGTGAATTATCTTAATTTTTATTAAGAATAAAAAAAGTATATCGATGCCTTCCGGCCAAAAGGGGGGTAAGCGACATTTTTGGCGAAATCGACTTATATATATGGTTAGAATCGGCTTTTTTTTCTGCGTCTAATGGTCTAAGTTTCGTGGCTCTAGGACAAACTTTTTGTCGCTTAGGCGGTAAAGGAATGGAGGTTCGAACACTAAGTTTTTCGTCATAAACGACAGTTATTTTTGGTGTATTTTGTAATATGGTGGTTGGATAAAAATAATATTTCAAAACTGTAAGATAAGCAATTTTGGCTTTGAATATTTTTTTCTTTACTTGAACGTTAAGTAGTTTGGGCTGTAAATACTTTTTTGTAAAAAATACATTAGTCAAATTTTACTTGAATCTTTGTGTACCAAACTTTCGGTTAGGATATTAGGGCAGTTCCTTTGGATAAAATATATGTCATTTATTACTTTTAGGTCTCATTTCCGTAACTTTATTTGGCGTTTATTTTTATTTTCCTTAGTCACCAAATCAATCATCGAAGGCGCTTAGGATAATTCATCCAAACGAATGTCGCCTTACATTGTCGCTTACCCTTTTTTTCCCTCCCAAAAAAAATATCTGGTATGGTGGTTAGATAACAAGGTAAATCAAAGGTTTGGTGGTTAGCTTACAGAAGAATGACAAACAGCGTCGGTTATCTCACTCTTTCGTTCGAACGAAATGTCGTTAGCGTTACACAGCGAACATTCACCGCGGCGTAAGCACCTCCGTGCTTGCGAGTCCGTTTGGCGCGAAGTTTTTCGAAGGAAATAAAACAGTAAGATTATTTTAATAGACTTTTATATTCATCTATAATTGTGTATTCTAATTAGTTTTTTTAAGTGTTATAGGTAAGAAGTCATTATTTTGCTATCTTGTTCAGACAATACTGAAGGGTTAACTAAGTACCTACTACAGAGTTTTTGTTGGCTGGCCTGGCTTAGGATCATAATCAAGGGTTCGAATCCCAGGTTGGGCAAGCAAGGAATTATTGGATTTTTGATGAATTCTCAGTAACAGTCAAGAGTTAATCCTGCGACTGATATGACTCTGTTGTGTCGAATTGCCTATGGGACTATGAGAGTGAGAGAATAAAAACTGCACGTTTGTTTTGCACATATATTAGGGAAGATGCGTCGAACGTATCTTACGTCGCGTCTATTCCGTCAAATGAGTCGGTACACATCTGACGGAAAATGCGTCGAGCGTATCTGCACACATTGAGCTGAAAGCGTGGATATTATGGACACATATCAGTTTGTTCGTGGAGGGCCGCACTCAGGGCAGCTCAATATTTTACTGTCATATTCTTTTACCTAATAATTTTTCGTGTGCCCTGATGTTATGTAGTCACTGAAGTCCTGTAGTTATTTATATTGCAATTCGAGTTTGACTATTAAAAATATGTCGGACTTCGGAGATTTTTTATAGTAGCCAACAAGCGTTACTTGAATATATTTCCTTTAAAGGTATGGAGGTTCAAAAATAAAAGACGATGATACGATTTGGTTACGGTTTTTAACAAAATGTATACAAATGATATAGAAGGGGTTACAGTTGCAGCGCATGACACAAAATGTTTTCAATGTAGATATGTATGGAAATTGTTCCCGTGGACCTTTTAGCACCTCATACCTAAAAATTTGCACACGGTCCAAGCTAGCAAGTATGCGAACACTCCATACCACATACTAACACTACATTATTCTACACATTTCGTTTCTGAAAAAATAAGTAAGGAATCTTACGATCTTAAAAATCACCGATCTGGGAATGACATGGATATGGTATGTCCAATACCTACGAATTTAGCGTGCATACCTACGAAATTAGCGTGCATACCTACGAGACGTTGGGCAAATAAAATGGATGCCATTTGGGTTGTACTCCAGAATGTTATCGATATCGATATGGAGCCGGTTAGAGGAAAATAATACATTTTTGTACTAAGTTACTTTAGTTAGTTTAAATCTTTTGCCAGATTAGTTTATTCCATAATGCAAATGTGGGCGGCAAAGCGAAAGACGACCCTTGTATCAAACATGTAACAAAATATTCTCTGAGAGCCCATATCGATACTGTGTCGCTGAGAAAGTACCGGACATGAATGGCACCATACATGCGGCAATGAAACACAGCCTGAAGCACTGATTCCTTTAGTTTTTAGACATATTTATGCACAAAAACAAAATTATTATGTTCGATATACAACGATTTCACAGCAGATGGACCATAAACCTTGGCGAAAAATATGGCGACATTGGCACGAATGACATTTCTAATAAAATATCGTCATGATTAATTTATTCAGTAAACTATGGCTATCTCCGTCTTCTGACAGAGATATCCCTAAGACAAAACGAGACAACACTATGTTTGGTGGCTTTATGTCGATTTCGTATATATGTGTATAATGTAATTTTCTATATGTACTATTTGCCCTCTCCATGTATATTCCTTACTCAAAGGTCAAAAATCACTTGGTACGTGGTGCGCGAGACGTCGACGGATAATTCGTTGACGGAAACGAAACAGACGCTGTACGCTCGACGTACTAACGGATCATCGGTCAGGTGTGAAAGGTTGAACGTTTTTCTCTACATTTGTATGTATTGGCGTTACGTGACCGATAAAACGCGACGGATCTTCCGTCAGATATGTTCCGACCCTTAGTAGGTCCCTCTTTTGCAAATTGTTATTCTGCCTCAAGATTTGTCACCGTGACTAATTTAACATGTGTCATCATCATTGCTTTATCGATTGAGTGAATGGATACCCATCCATTCACTCGAGTGCAAATGAATGGATACACGGCAAAAGCGATAGTAAAACACTTTTTGTGGAGTGGCTGAAGGCCGCCACGGTGTCCTCACCTTCCGCCTGACGCATGTCTTCATCGGACACGGTTGTTTTGGGTAGTTTCTTTGCTGTGGAGGACTCCCCCGGCAACGGACGTAGCAAGGCGATTTACGGCAACTGTAGACGCAGACATGCGGATGACGAGGACCAAACGCCTACCGTCATACCTAAAAGTGGTCCTTAGGTACGACATTTTAAGTTTATATTTTTTTGTCATTCCTAGAATTTCAGCATGAATGTATAATGCAAGACTAACTTACAATGAGTAACAATTGTTTTGTTTAATTTTCTAAAATAAAGACTGATTGATCACAATTTCTCTTTTTTTTTAATTCATACCTTAGTCGGTTAGCCAGTTTAAAAACTTATAAAAGTCTAATGAATGTATGTAAGTATGTATGTATAATTTTATAAGAATTAATCACAATGTGCTTTCGCGTTGTATAAAAGCGCTTATAGTATTTTTTATAGATTATTAACTTATAACAATTTCCTTGTTCTTCTGCCATTAACCAATAGCCGGTTATGTCATATTGGCTCCACTTGATGAACAGAAAAAGCACAGGTATGCTCTTTTTCTTCAACAGAAATCAAATAAATGGTGCAGTTAAATCATTTGGGTTGGAACTCTTTAATTGGGATGTTTTCATTTACGATGTTTTTTCCTGTTAGTATAATTAGGACCATTTGAGGGTAAGCGACAGTAAATAGTGTTAGGAGTGTGATTTGTTTTAATTAACAATGTCATTTCGTAGAGACCTAATCAAAAACTATATGGTTAAATTTTGAAACTTTAGGAACGTACAGAAAATTTTCTATGATTTTTTTTCACTTATTTTGAACTTTAAACTACTCTCCTGTAAAGTTTGTTAAGTGGCGGTTAGCCTCTTTTGGCCGTAAGGCATCGATATATATATATATATATTCTTAAACATGCAACGCGAGTGTATAAAAGCAACACCACAGGAGTCACAAGTGCGTTGCCACCCCTTGGGGTTGGGAAAAGGGATAGGATGAGGAGTGGGATGAGGGAGAAGGAATAGGGGATAGGGCCTATAGGGCCTCCGGTACTCTCACTCACCAAACAAAATGCAACAGTTTAAGTACTGTTACTTTACGTCGATTTTCTGTGAGAGGGTAGTACTTCCCCGGTCGAGCCAGCCCATTCATGCTGAAATCAGCAAGGCTCTACTACCTTGAAAACTACCTTGTGATGTGAAATATTGATGCTGATGTATTGACTCTCTTTGGCATATGGAATAGTTCGAACAAATCGAAAACATCTTCCGAAAACAGCATTGCCAAAAGGAGAGGGACATGTACACTACAAGTTTTGGGGCATATCGTGCGTAAAGTTGAAGGAAAATAAAGGAATATAAAATAAAATACTATCTTCGATTGTAATGAATTATGCGCATACTATCTACTCAAAGCTTCATAATGAAATCAAAACTAGCCTGCAGTTCAGACAAGTTCAAGTTGGTAAACGGTTTCTCTGTGAGGCAGCATGACGTTCCTACTTCAAAATCAAGTTCAGTTCCCAGATCTGTCAGACGAAGACAGTTTCTAACGCACCCCATTGATTACCAAACTTCTAAAACAGATGTGTCAGTTTCAATGTATAATTCAATGTATAAAAGAAATCAGAAAAAATAGTAACTGTGTTGCAAAGTACACTCTTTCTAGACCTATGAATGGAAATGTTTCACTGGATTCTACCTAATTACTACTAGCTTATTACTTTAAATTGTATACCTATCGATAAACAAACAATTTTTCTGTAAAAAATTGTATATACGATACCTCAAAAGCTGATAAAATCTCTAAAACGTATAATATAATTTACTAAAACAAAAAGTACCACCAACGACCATAGCGACGGGACATATGTATTCCAAAGAATTCCAAAAAATCCAAAGAATTTTTTTACATTTTAAGTTAAAATTATGTTTATTTGATGCCTAATTAGCTGTTTCGTTTAGTTTTTATCATAATATATACTCCCATATCCTTATGGTCCTGAAAGAGTTAAGTAGTATAATTGTTATAAGATTGCTTGTGTCGTTGTAATTCCAAGGTTTTATAGATAACCGGTCACCACTTTTAAAATCAGAAAATTTTCAAATATATGTTCAATCCCTTTGTGCACACCGATTAGAGTAAATAATAAAACGCATGTTTGTAGGCTGCCATCGCTTGAGTCCACAGTCAAGCAACAAAAAGTTGTCAGTCTACCGATTCTGTAGCTAAGTTATTATGTTGCAAGCAAAAGGTGCCCACATATGACTGAACAAGTATTTCAGAGTAAATTTAGTGGAAGTTTATTTATGTGAAGGTGGCTTACACTTACACAATAACGTTTTAATAGCGTTATTCTGTGGATTTACAGTTGCTCGCTTTCAGATTTAGTGTTGTGAACACGTTCCATTAGGTTTTAGTAAGTTGAAAGATTTTAAAAGGCATCGCGTATCTAAAATATGTACATAGAAAGTATGCAGCTCAAGTAATTACAAAATACGTAGGTTAAATGAGAAAAAATAAAAATGTGTTTCTTTTCAAAACAGTCTTGAAGGCTTGGCATCAAATTAGTATTTTTAATTTATATTGATTTTATAGCAAAGTAATAAATCTTTTTTTCAAGCACTACATTACACACATTCAAGCAAATTAAGCCTGTAGCCTTATGGCGCTGATACACCTGAGCATTCACTTGTAACAGAACAGCGAGCATTCACCGCCTTTTGTTTTGTTGATCCGAATAACGAACATTGCTACGAACATTTTGGCGATATTTCTAGCGAACACTCCAATCCTTAGAATATAGAAAAAATATATAAACTGCACTACAACAGAAGTTTTACTCAATATATTTACTTCACTTTGACTTATGATTTTTAACTTATGTAAGAGAAAAATAAATACACAAATGACGTTTCGAATGTGCGCGGCGCACACAGGCGCCAGAGTGATAAGGCCCCCCCCCCGTGGGATCTCCACCTTGTCGTGGTGGGGGGGCTCAGTAACCGTGGATTGGTCACCCGCGGTGAAGCTAAGAGGGATCCAGGAGGGGACGCTCCGCGTGGGCTTGGAGGGGCCTGCGCAGGATGCGTCCAACGGTGCGGGTACGGGGGACAGTTCTGTCTGACCCTCGGAGTCGGGTGCGGTCGCGGGAGAAGAGGCGTGTCGGTGTTGCGTTGCCGCGGGCTCTATCTCCCGTGACCAAATGGGGGCGCACCATACGATGCGTCGCTGTGGGGCCGCAGAGGAGGAGGAGATGCGGTGTTGCGTTGCCGTCCTCCCTATCCTCTGCGGCCGCTGGGTGTTTTGGCTGCGGAGCCCAACACCTTAATCCGCCGCCAAGGGGGTTTTGTTCGGGGCCCGCCTAACCATCTGGCGGGCCAATGCCCGTCGGAGGGTGGCGACGAATGCTTCGGCGATGCCCTACCCTGCGACACACGGGTACATGAGAAAGTCGAGGTGGTTTTTAGTGGAAACACCACATACTACGGCTCTCATTTCCCCCAAGAGTCGGAGATCCAAAGGGATTTTCCACCTCGTAATCCTCGTTTTCCACCTCGTCGTTCCAGTTTTCGCACACAGGCGCTTCATAGATTTCGCACACAGGCGCTAGATTTGGTCGGCGCGGCCCTGAATCTTCGTAGGTTGTCACTAATTTTAACTTGACTATTGATGGGTATGATGAGTAAGCACTCAGAATGAATATCGATAAAATATGGATGCAACTGCAAATTAATTTATTTTACAACTTTATATTATATATATATATATATATATATATATATCAGATTAAAACGTAACTAAGTCTTAAAATAGTATTTTAAGACAAAGAAATGTATACAGAACATACAAAAAAATATACACAGAAAAAAAAAATACACATCGCCGTCAACTGGCAGCGTGCCCAGAACGCTGGCAGCGTTGCCACGTTGTATGGCGATACTTACCTTCTGGGCCAAATACAACCCAGCCTTCTGGTCACGCGAGGCGTCGACAAGTCTCTTTGGATATATGGATTATGTTTAAGATAAATCCCTAGATTTGGTTTACTCAGAATAAATACCGATTGAATGTTGATAAATTCTCAGATTAAATAACATAAAGCGAATAAATCAAACTTAAACACCAATTAAATTACGAATATATATCTTTTTTATTGCCTTTTTGATGAATAAAGCAATTGATATTTATTATATTACTAATAAGCACAATTTATTAGTAAGATAACAAAATAGTATATAGTATTATACTTTAACCGCCATTTTAATACGGTTTCTATCTATTTTCTATATTCTAAGGCTCGCCGGAATGTTCGTAAGAATGCTCGCTCTAAAACACACTCATTTGTTTCTTTGTTTTGTAACATTCGCACGAATGCTCATTACAGGTGAATGCTCAAGTGTATCAGCGCCATTACATCAAAGTAAGAACTTCCAAGAAAATTACTAACTGGAATACGTTGAATTTTATGATTGTACCAAGAAAAGAAACCGAACTAAAGCAAGGAATTTAATATGAACAGCAATTTAGTCGAAATTTAATGAAATCTACGACGTCAGGTTAGTGGGAAATAAATTATGAAACTTTAATTAACAAATAAACACTTCTCTGTAGTAGTTAGTAATTAAGACATAGACGGTGCAAAAAACATGCTACCTGACAGAAAGTAAGCAACTTATTTAAAAGCACAGATCGCATGCTAAATAAAATAACAAAAAGTACGTCAACATTTTTCGACAGCAGGTTCTGGTGCAGAATCCATCTAATTAAGATTCAATTTAATTTAGAGTAAAGTCTCTCTTTCTTGCTTGCCAGTTTGAGACACTTAATTTTTTAGTTTTAAGTATTTATTTTATTCAAATAAGTTTACTCACTTTCAAGTAAGAAATATACTTGCCATTTTATGCCATATACTTGCGTCAGCATATTCCTTATAAGATAGTCACTATGTCACCACAGCCACTGTCGAATGCTGGCGAATACCTTTTTCTGGAAGTTGAACTCTGCCGCACAAAAGTCCTGTTAGGTGTTTACTATTCGTCCTCTAACCGTGTAATTTTTTTTTCTACATTTGAGCAAATACTTGAAAACTTAACTCCTTTATATGGTCACACTATAGTGATGGGCGACTTTAACACCTGCCTCTTTAAACAGGATTCCCGTGCTACATCATTTCGTCATGTCACGGAGTCCTGCAATATGTCAATTTTAAATCTTAACGGAACTCATCACTTTCCTAATTGTACTCCTTCTCTGCTCGACCTCATTCTAGTATCTTCACCTAATCTAATTCACAAGCATGGTCAATGTACAGCGGATGCATTCTCCTATCATGACCTTATTTAAATATCATATAAAGTATGCACTCCCAAAACGAAGCCCAAGATTGTGTTGCAGCGCAACTTTAGTTACATGGATCATGACAAATTGCGTGCGGATAGCGTTAGCCTAGACTGGGAGCCTTTGTATTCTTCAGAGTGCATTGTTTCTAAAGTCCAAATCTTTACAAATAATCTCATCAAGCTTTGCGACGTCCATGCGCCAATCCGCTTCATCAAACTAAAACATTTACTGGCACCTTGGCTAACTGAAGACATCAAAAAGATTATGGCCAAAAAATCTGCTGCCAAAGCTAAGCTGAAGAACAAGCCTACTCTTCTGAACCAAGAAAAATACGTTGCCATTAGAAATCTCTGTAACAAGGTGTGTAGAAATGCGCAACGCCAACACATTCATAAATCCGTTGAAAACGGTGATCCAGCTAAGGTCTGGAAATTTCTTAAAACTCTGGGAGTTGGTAAGATACGGCATCAATCCACTCCAAACAATGTTAACCTAGATTCTCTCAACACTTACTTCTCTACTTCTTCCAATTTTGATGGTAACATGAAAAGAGCCACTTTACAACATCTTTCATCTTTGCCAACACCTGAGTATTCTCCTTTTAACTTCTCGCCATTTATCGCTTGTGACGTTAAGAAGAGTATATTGGCAGTTACATCCAACGCAGTCGGTAGTGACAGTATCAGTCGCAAAATGATCCTTCCCATCCTAGACGAAATTCTTCCAGTCCTTTGTCACATTCAAAATTTTTCCATTGCTCGTGGCATCTTTCCATCGGACTGGAAAGATGCCCATATAATTCCTCTACCAAAGAACCTCAAGCCCAGTACCTTCACAGATTATCGTCCCATATCCTTACTACCCTTCCTGTCGAAAGTCCTTGAACGTCTAGTCCACTCACAGCTCACTTCCTTTCTATGTGAAAATGCGCTCCTAAATCCTTATCAATCTGGTTTCCGCCCTGGTCACAGTACTGTCACTGCTCTGGCCCGCGTAACTGACGACATAAGGCTAGGTATGGATTGTGGAAATCTTATGATTTTTGGGTGCGTAGGGTTCCCACCAAGAACTTAGGGTCCCAAGCCAACCTCACCTGCAAGTGGTGCATCTGCCGATCAACGGACGAGGCTCTGGCAAACAAAATGTCCCAATAAGCGGCAATAGGCTCGCCACCTATTACGTGGGATCAAAACACTGGCGAAAAGTGGGCGTTTAATATGCCTCTGCCTACCCCTTCGGGGAAACAGGCGTGAGTCTATGTATGTATGTATGTGTATGATTTTGACATTACTTGACTTCAGCAACGCGTTTAACACCGTGGATTTTCACATCATACTGGGCATTTTACGCTCTCTTAACGTATCTCCATCGGCAATTGGCTGGTTTCGTAGTTACCTGTTTGGTCGCCGGCAACGTATACACATAGAAGACTCTTATTTCTCTTGGTCTTACACTACTGCTGGTATGCCGCAGGGTGGCGTGCTATCTCCTTTACTCTTCGCCATATTTATAAACTCCATCTCAAATCAACTAATTTCATCCTACCACCTTTATGCAGATGATTTACAGATTTACACGCAAGCCCTTATAACTAAGTTGGCAGAAGCCTGTGTTACTATTAACACAGACTTAGAACGTATCTGCAAATGGACCAAGAGATATGGACTGATAGTCAACCCTGATAAAACTCAATTAATTACTATCGGCAGCCCTAAAATGGTTTCTAAAATTAACTGGGTTGATGTTCCGCGAATCAGATTTAATGGAAAAGATCTTCCTTTTCGCAAAATTGTAAAGAATCTGGGCATTTACATTGACGAAACCATGTCCTGGAGACCACAACTAAAAGAAATGAGTCGTAAATTATTCGCATCGGCAGGCTCGTTGCCTAGGCTACGCAACTATCTTCCAACTGCCACTAAGGTTGCACTTGCCCAATCTTTACTTCTGCCCATTATTGACTAGGCTGACGTCAGCTATCTTGATTTCATTGAAGAGTAGCTAGATAAACTTGAGCGTCTCCAAAACTTTTGCATACGATTTATATTTGGACTGCGCAAATATGATCACGTTTCAGATTTTCGCAATAAACTCAAGTGGCTTCCAATTCGTCTTCGCAGGAATACTCACATTCTAACATTATTGTACAATGTTCTATTTAATCCTAGTACTCCCTCCTATCTTAAAGAACTTTTTGTGTTCGTTCATGACACACATGTGAAATCCTTGAGGTCGTCTGAGGATCTAACACTGAGGATGCCAAAGCATTCCACGAATTACTTTTCGAAATCTTTCACTGCTCAAGCTGTGCGTCTGTGGAATGCTTTACCCCTGGAGATTCGAAAGGCAAAATCGTTAAATATCTTCAAAACTGTGATCAAAAATCACTATCTGATTTAATTTGATGATTTTCTTGTTACATAAGCCTTATTTACTCCATCTGTATTGTCTGTCTTGACTGTCTCTTATATTTCTATAATGTATGTAAGTAGGTATATTTTAATATCATTCATTTTAAATTTAAACACACGGATACACGGCAGCAAACGTAATTTAAATAACATGGCTCGATACATATTTATTTTCCAAACAAAATCAACTATTACATAACAAGCAACTTAATTATGTCCTAAAATTAAAATAAGCCTATTTAATATGTACAATACGAAAAATAAAATAAATTAAAATTAAATTTAGAAGGCGTCATGGAAGTCATCCGCATCGCAGTCAATCGGAAGCGTGCCCAGACGGCTGGCGGCATTGCCTCGTTGTATAGCAATGCTTATCTTTTGTGCTAAATACGTGCCAGCCCTCGGCCCATCCCATTGCCTCTGGGAGAACAAGTTTCGGGGTAACTCAGTTCCTGGACAAGAATTTCTCCAAGCATTCATGGCATCGGCCTTCACTTCGGCACCTCAGAATCAACCAGTGTAGGTGCTAAGGTTTTCCTGGTCAATTCTGCAGTGCTGTGGACCGATGACAAGAACGCTGGCAGGCTTACGTCAGAAATTTTGCGAACGCCGAGGCCGCCTAAGCGCACAGGTAAGGACGCCTGTTACCACACTCGGTCGTTCAGAGCCAAATTCAAAATTTTACTTAGGGTATTCTGTATAATTTTGTCAATTTGAATGAGTGGAGTCGGATTTTTCCAAAAAGGTGAAGACCGTAACGCGTGTGTAAATTTAGGGACAAAAAGACAATATCGAATAATAGTAAAAGCCGAATGTATATTAATTTTGAGTAGCCTGTCTGAAACATCATTAAAATTTTGAATTTTTTCCTGTTTAAAGGAATTAAAACCGTCGTCTAAAATTGGGGACCCCAGGAGGCGAAGAGAACTTTTTTCAACTTGGGTGATATTGGGTGCCAGATTTTGGAATTTTGAAAGAATAGAGGATTTATCTAAATTGTTATTAATAAAAATTTCGTATTTGCTTGTATTCAACTCTAAGCCTATGGATAAAAATTTCGATTTCAGGAATGCCAGATCTTGATATACAGTGTTTATGTCACCTCCCAGGGTTCCATCATCGAGGTACCAGATGTTTAATTTTGAATTTAGTTGGTTTATAACTGAATGGATGGCCAAGCTAAAAATTAGTGGTCCAAGAGGGTCACCTTGTTGACAACCGACGGCAGATTCTAAAAGATGTTCCTTGTATATTAATTTAGAAGGGTGTCTGTAACATTGCCAAAGAAAATTGTAGATTTGGGGTGTTTCCAATTTAACTTGTGTCAACAAGGTGTCTCTATTGACTGAGTTAAAGGCATTCTTTAGGTCAACCTTCAAGACAACCTCACCTCCATTACAGTCAAGGTACGTTGACAAGGCATGTACAGCAGCCTCGCAGCCTCCTTTAGAATCAAATCCCAGCTGTTGTGGCTGAAATTTACAAGAAAAGCTGGTGTTAAAATGGCGACAGCATATTTTAGCTGCCATACGCTTGTACGTGCACCCCACGGCAATGGGACGAATGCCACCATCCCGCTTTCGTAAGGCGCACAGATTAGCACCATACAAAACGTCGACGATAGCATCGTTCACATTGCCGGAGAGCATGAGATTAGTTAATGCCGTTAGCCCACTCAAAAGCGAGTCGCTGGCCGCCCCGGCGCTTGAACACACAAGATCCTTAAGATGTTGTGGTGTCAAGCCGTCGAGACCACCAGCAGACCCGCTCTGGAAGGAGCCAACGGCACCAACCACGTCCTTGGCTGTAATGCTGAGAAAGCCCGAGTCAGCGCTAGGTGGCTCAGGAAAGGAGAGGTTATCCCTTGGCGCTGGATACTTGCTCTGCAGACTTGCGAGTGTGTCGGCAGAGCAAGGCGCCACCATATCGCTACTGAATAAGAGCCTGGACGCTCCCCTGATGTCACCTTCCCTTAGTTTCAACTCTACATGATGGAACATGGTGCTGTTGCGGTGAGTTTTGGGAGGATGGTATTCTAATTTTGATGCCGAAATATTGCAGTTTTCTTTAATTTTTGTTGTTAAAGTTTTTTTTTGTAAGCCGGTCTCCTTCAGCATGTAGAATTCTATAAGGAAAAGTGAGTAGCTGTTCCCAAGCCGTAATAGAATTCTCCCGGATGACAAGGCCTATGCAATGTGCTAGGTTTTGAGCCACCGAAGGCCTCGCACTACGGGGAATTCTCTTCAGGATTGGAATGGAATTTTTTAGCTGACTTAAATACTGCCAAAAGGGAATTTTAGGGGCGTCTGTGGGATTGTTCTGTGTAGTACTGGTGGAAGTAGTGGGGCTGGAAAGTACATTTTGGTTTTTGTGAATTTTTCCTAAATGTACTTTGAGGCCCCGCTCACCTTTGAACAAACGTGCTTGGGGACAGATGGGGCAGCGCACCAGGGTAGTCGGTGTATAAAGTTGACTGGCACTTACCTCCTCATCGCTTTTGCCACCGTTATACGACATGAATTACACAATTCACTAAAAATAAACTTATAGCTAAAATATAATATCAAAAACAATAAAAACAATCAACACAATAGACACTGACGTTTGTCAAGCACTTTAATATTTTTATTGTCCGTGGCGGCGGTCCTTTGCCATCGGCCAATGCGCTAGCGGAGACCGGCATGGTGGCACATTAGAGCTGTACGTTTCGGTGCGCTTCGGTGAGCCCGAAACGGCGCTCCTCACACCAGCCAGCAAGAAATATTTTTTCCCGATGCAACGGTTTGTAGTGATCAAATGGTGGAGCGGGTGAAAGCACTTTATGTTTATCCAACCAGATATCGTCACCACTCTGTTGGCTATTAATATTATAAAAATTTTCCTTCCGCTCCGTTCAGCTGTCAAAATGTTTTTTTTTTTTAGTGGGTATATTTTATATTTGTATTGTATTTTATTTATGTACGTATATTTATCGAATTATAATGTATGTATATATATATGTGTGTGTGTGTGTGTGTGTGTGTGTGTGTGTGTGTGTGTGTGTGTGTGTGTGTGTGTGTGTGTGTGTGTGTGTGTGTGTGTATGTCTATAGTATCTAAGATTTTCGTATTATTTTTAGCAACTACACCACCGCGCCACATTTTTGCTCATATCATTCCTGTCCACCTCAAGGTTGCCTGGAAGAGATCGCCCTAGGTGATAAGGCCGCCGATTGTACATTATCGTAGTTTTAAGTCTCTTTATAAAATATGTACTGTTTAATGCTATGTTGGTGTACAATAAAGCGTATATCTATCTATCTATACTTCTGTAACGTTGGGATGAAACTGTGACGTTGCACGTGGGTCAACGCTAGTTACTTAAAAATCGATATATATTGGTAACAATATGTATATTTCTGTTAAAAGAATCTATACAGCCTTTAGCAAAATGAAAAGAAAACTGATTTTACACAATTTTGACTCTAAAACAAGTTAAAAGAGGGGGGTTCGTGTAGTCCAACTAAAATGCACTCCTGGATATGCAGAGGGAAGACGACTTAGCTTGAGATGCTGCGTCGGCCAGAAAAAGGCCGGTCACTTCCGCGCCACGGTATATATAGCCCGCTTTGTCGAGGCAGCCAGACGAGTGTAGTAGGCGAACGATGTCAGCGACGACGTCACACTACTTAGCCCATATTTATGTAGTATAAGTAAAATTCCTTTAGCTTCCATGTGGTGACAGATTAAAATACGGAATGTCACCACTCCATGTCATCCCACGGGTGTCGTAAGAGCCGACAGTGGAGCCATATTATGCAGAGTACAGCACTATAAAGAAGGAAAACTTGAAACAAACCCTATACCAACCCATTTGGCAAGCATGGTATTGTAGGCCAATTCCTCCTTTCAAAGGAGAGCAGTGGACTGTTAAGGCTGGTGATGACTTGCTTAGGCAGCAAACGAACAGACGAAACGCCTGATGGTAAGTGATTGCTGCCGCCCATGGGCACCCGCAATACCAAAAAAGTCACAAATAAGAAGCCAGCCTTTGAGATGAAAAAAATAAATAGCGAGCGAGCGAAAATAGGAAAGGACCTCCGGTAATTTTACTCTCCGAACCAACCACAACAGTATAGATACTGTTTACGTCGATATTCCCTAGACTGAACAAAAATTTTTTAATACTTAGAATCTGTATTCCACGCATCAGGTGACATCGATTGCGACGTCAAGGCAGCCCACACCGGGCTGCAAGTTCTTGGGACAACACTTAAATGATGACGAAGTTGTCTTAAAATTAAGAAAATAAAAGTGTGTTTGGTAATGTATAAATATAACTGAAATGAATTACTCTATAATCTAAGATAGCAAACCAGCTAAAAAACCTTGTAACTATACAGTTACAAGGTTTTTACAAACTGACAAAAGTATCACTAATTTGAATACTCAAATTAGTGATACTTTTGTCAGTTTGTATTTGAAATTATTTCTCCATCGTATTGAAATTTCAAAGAAAACTAGACATAGAAAATAAGCGGGGTAAACTCTTACAGTTTTCAACTGTAAAATTTATTTGAAAACACATCGGAAAGTCGGGTTCAAACATTCAATTAACTGACACAAGGAACACCGTGATTAACAGAAAGACTAGCGTATCAATGGACATTAAAAACCTTTGAATGGAACTTGATTTGCTCATAGGTTCTTTGAGGAATTCCTCTAATAAGTGAGTTCGCATTTCAAAGGTTGAATGAAGAAAAGATTTGTGATGGTCCTCATAACGCTACAGTGGACGCGCGTCCCAGTGGAACTTGAGTGGTTGCGCGGATGACATTGTCATTCACATTTAACTCCGTTTAAAATGCATTAAACACATTGAAGGGTATTGAGCGTTTGTTGTAATATATCTTTAAAACAAACAACGTCTCGTCACCAGTCTCTACCAAACTTGTAAATACAAAGGTATGGTATGGTAATGGCATATATAATTTGATGAATTGCATACAAATAAATTTGATACCAGTATGAACACTAAGTTAAATATAAATTCGTACTTCAGTAATTTTAATTAATTCTTAAGAGTTACACATACAAAATTATGCAGTAGTGCCGCTGATGCGATAAGGACACGACGTAGCTTTGATGGTCGTTTTTAAACACATACCCATAATGACACAAAAATGTTGTGCCATTTGCTTCTTAAGATGAAAACCCGACAAATTCATTATTTATAAACGTCTAGTTTAAAATAGGCAAAGCTGCAGAAAGAACTAGTTGCAAATAGAACTACTAGTGACTTTCTGCTTTCAATACGAGTCTATTTTATAGTACCTACTCACGGTTTACGACGAAAGTATTAATAAAATATTTTACTGCGCAAATGAAATTGGAAATTAATTTATGCAACATCACTTAAAATAAATTCCGACTTCTTTTATCAAAATAAATTATATTTTAATATTTACGTTCATTTCTTTCAGCAAACAATAAAAGTTGAAACAGAAAGTTTATTAAAAACTCGTGTCACTTTTCCATGCCCTTGAATATTATGTAGAAACTCCTGAAACAGATTTACATGTGGTACAAATATGGACCAATAGCTATGATAATTAAGTCATTTCTGTGGCTGGTACGGTTTGGTCCAGGACATTGTATTTATTACATTGATGGCCATCAAAACCGCCGACTTTGGTGTATTTGCCAAATCCAGCGTAACCTGACCACTTTCATAAGAATGATCTACAATCATACCTAGTCCATGAACATAGACTTAGCAGTCTTTTCACTAGTACGTATTGGGAAATGGGCTTTATCTACAAGCTTCGTAGGCATCAAGACGTCGCAAATTCTGCAAAGATTGAATTTTAGAGCATTCATAATATAACGTTAGACGCAAATGACAATAGTTAATGTTTACTAGCAATTTTCCACGTAATTTGTAACCAAAATAAGAAACTGGCGGCCAATGAACCAAATTCGCTTCGCGATACTAATATACTATGTCTTTGGCATAAGCATCCGTATACTATAATACAATAATGTACTACCTAGTTGCGAGCATGCGTATGATAATATAAATTAATAGCATAATAACTCCATAGAGCAGAGAAATAAACAGTCTGGAAGGATATTACCGTAAGATTGATGATTGCAGTATCATGCTTTTAGTGCAGGTGGTCTTTTTAACTGATGAATATATTTAAACCGAGATAATTGCTTTTGATTCAGTGTGCAGTTAGCCGGGCTACGGGCGTGTACGGCGACTTGTAACACACGAGAAGCCGGCCGCAAACTTCTAGGTAAGGGTCAATCTCCAAAACGAGCGTATTCGTGTGATCGCTCTGGTGCTTTACAGATACTGATATTTAATGGTAATTATGTATCTCATTTAAAATAATGATATTCAAGTGGTATATTTTTACTATTGGCCTTCAATTTACACAAACAGTTACGGATATATCAAAGTTCCAAAAATTTTGCGACCAGAGCAATCATAATTGGTGAAATCATTGAAACAAAAATATAAATTATTGATAAAATATTATTTATTTAACCGTTTTCAGTCATATTCAGTGTACGTGTAACAAGATCAGCAAGAGAAATGTATTATTTTTAGAAAATTCAAGGCATATTGTCCGTCATACATATCAAAAATAAGAATCTTTTATAAAAAATAATTATTTAAAAACAAATTGACATAACTATATAAATCAACTACAAAACCCAGGAAAGGTTATAAATTAAATGTTGTGTGCACAGTTCATCGTTTATTATTGTTACAGTCGGGTACTACTACTTAAAATAGATTTATAACGCACAAATAATGCAAAATATCATCGCTCTAGTCTTTTTGGACAGAGCAATCAGAGCCATAGCGATCAGAAAAAGTCACAAAATCATAAATATAGCCGAATTTGAAAACAATAGAAAGTTGTGATTTCGTCTCATAAAAAACATCATAACGATTACTTAATACACATAACAAACACATTCACAGGCTTACTACTGAATTTAAATAACATGCCATAGTAATCATAAAATTCTAGAACCAAATCCAGAGCAATCATAAACTTACCTTCGTAATGTTGGAAAGCGGGAACGTGCCACACGGAGTCTAACGTCGAGGAGGATTCCTCGGCGTTAGACCACTACTGACGCTGCCCCGTGGGAGGGGAATAGAGTGTCTATAACGCGAAACTAAGGATGAGCGCGATCTTTTACCTCAGCGCAGAGCGATAAGATAAAGGTCACGATTTTAAATTCAAACTGTGGCAAAATTATTGTTAATATAACTAAAATATTTTATTATTATGAAGATTAACTATCTGTCATGTAATATAAATAATTTGTTTGATCCTTCTCATTAAAAAGTTAAAAAATATTTTTTTCATTCAATCGGAAGTTGGGTCAACCCAGAGCGATCAGGATTTTAGGGTTTAAGATTTTTTTTTAATAATCAAAATAAACTTATTCATAATATTAGCCTTGTACCATGTAGATTAGACACCGAACTGTCTATAAAAAATATTTTGAAAATGTCTTTCGATTTTAAAATGGTTTTATCCCGCCCGACACGAAAAAAAATGTCTCTGGAGATCGACCCGTAATATACTTTGTGAGTTTTAAGGGTTTTTTGGGTAGCAAATGTTATATGATAATCCACATTTAATACCTTGCTTGAAAGGACTGTTCTACAGCGACATGTTTTCAGAGAACTTTTAAGATTTCAAGATTTGTATATACCTACACTGACATTTATCAAACGTGTCTGAATCACGTAATATGAAAAGAGAAATAACAATATTACCTTTTATTTTCCTATAATAACACAGTTAATATCATTACATTAATATTAGTATGTCTTAAAAAATGCCAAGCCAAAGACATGATATTTTCGACATGCATGGGATATAAGATTTGATCTTAAACATTTGAGTGGAACAGTACCGCCGGATCAGCAACTATGTATTACATATTCAAACTAAATCCTCGAAGTTACCAAAGTAAGCCCTAATGAGTTTCGATTTTATTTATATTAATAGGCGGCAAACGAGCAGACGGATCGCCTGATGGTAAGCAATTACCGCCGCTCATGGACACAAGCAATACCATAGGAGTCACAATTGCGTTGCCGCCCCCTGGGGTTGGGAAAGGGGATAGGAGGAGGAGCGGGATAAGGGAGGGAGAATGGATAGGGGTTAGGGCCTCTGGCACTCTCACTCACCGAACGAATCGCAACAGTTTAGGTACTGTTACTTTACGTCAATTTTCTGTGAGAGGGTAGTACTTCCCCTGTCAAGCCGGCCCATTCATGCTGAAATCAACAAGGCTCTACTACCTATAGTATAGATTTCTTGGCGAGTGACGACAAAGTTATATTCATATAGAGTCAACCATACTTGTATCACTTTTAAGTCGGATTAGAGACCATTTTACGTATTATATACTTTGTAGAGCAAGAGAAACGAAACAAATGAGCAAAAAAAGGAAAGGCCCGTATTGCACTTAGACTAAGTACATGAAAATCTATAAAAATGTTTTGATTTTTTTTTATTCTTGACTAACTCACGTGAAACACGATCAACAAAATAGTGATAACCTTCCTTTTAATTTAATAAAAAGTATAAGTCGCAGGCTCTGAAATATCGTACGCAATAATAAAGCGTGGGAGACATAGTAGACAATACGACTTTAGTGTATAGTATACAAATTCTACTGTATAAAAAAATGCAAGGAAACATATTGTCTTTAATCTTACAATGACTACCAGCCCTAATGATGTCGTATACGACTTCATAAACTCGTTCAGATTTTTTAACAAAATTATTTGCTCATCTCATTAAATCGAGCACATAGGCACTTACCTACATTCCGTAATTTTAGCTCAGCCTTTGTCTAACATAATATACAGAGTCTCAAAAACACCATAAAAGGATATCACACTTTATTGTCAAAGTATAGAAGACATATTTTCCTTTAACCAGACACGAAAGTGTCACGAGTACCTTATCTTTAAATATGGTTAGTAAATGGTACACATTGCATTCTCGATAGTACAGCACTTTATTTTCCTTTAACCAGACACGAAAGTGACACGAGTACCTTATCTTTAAATATGGTTAGTAAATGGTACACATTGCATTCTCGATAGTACAGCACTTTGGTTACAGTGCTTTCACGAACGAATTTTCTAAAAATAGGACGAGTATTCGTGACGATACGAGTACGTGTACGTTCGCTACTTGCAGCCAATATTCGTATAAGATTAAATAATAAAATTGAGAGTATAAGGAGGATATCGTTTCGTGAAAGTCACTGATTGGAAGTACTTATGACTTTAAATAGGGATGTCGAGTGTAGCTTATAAAAGTGCACGTGCTTGTAGAATGAAATATAAGTATAAGTGCTCATATTTCGTTCTTCATGTATTTTACTTTCTTTATTTTACATTTTTTAAGTAGAATAATAATAGATTTTTAATTACTCTCCGTTTTATTTGGTATCCAATTATTTACCTAATTAAATAAATATAACAACTTTAAATAACTTTTAATGAACCATTTATTTTCTAGTTCTCTTTCTTTTGTCAGATTTTTACTTCAATTAAAATGTGAGCGGGCAGAAAGAGCTTGCATGTATGGCATAGTGGTTTAAGCGGTAACCTTCGTTAAGCAGTGCGACGAGTATTTGTGGGTTGAGTGATCCCACTTGAGTCAAATCTTTGTATGATCCGCAATCTAAAAGAAAGTGCTGCTGAGCATGAGCTAGTTATTATAGTGCAGTTATTATGTATATATTTTCAAATCCTATCACACAATTACACCACAGGTGTACCTACTACTAAACATAGGCATATCTATGAACACAGTCACATCTGCCCCCGTGGTCCAGTGGATAGCGTACGCGACTGCTGGTCGGAGGTCCTGGGTTTGATTCCTAGGTCGTGCAAAAGTGTTACTGGGTTTTTCCGAATTCTCAGTAGCAGCACGGAGCATGGTGATGTGCCCGGTAACGGCAATAGGCTCGCCCCCTATTACGTGGGACCAAAAATTCATGGCGAAATGTGGGTGTAATATTACACCTCTGCCTACCCCTTCGGGAACAGAAGGCGTGAGATTATAATATAATAAATAATAACAGTCACATCTTAAATTACCATGACTTTCATGATTTGCATACGTAGAATCGTCTTCGAAAGTCTACGAGCGTAGCAGTGTCTACGACGCAAGCTACGACTCGCATCACTTTATAAAATGTTGGTGTCTGGAACGTTAGAACATTAAAGCAAATCATCAAGAACGGTGACCTACAATTTTAATTCAGTATTACAATATAAAGCACTGCACGAGAACACAGTCAATTTTCAACAAACGACTATACTAAACGAGGTCTGCACATAAAATCCGTGATTTTACAGCCCGCTGCAATTCCGTCACGCATAAGCTTAGCAATATAGTACATCTTGGTCCCCCAATCATATTACATGGTAGTCACAACTGCTGGCAATGTTATGTCTATGCAAATACGTCTGCACAGTATAAGCTTGCATATTGCGTGCTTGCCGCATTGCTGTCTTTACAGATTCCCTTGAGAGCTAAATTATGTAGCGTGAAGTGTTGGCTGTATTAATTATTCTGATAATTAATTGCTTACCAGCGGTATCACATTGTGTTATTGAAGTTTTGATATAAATTTAATGAGTGTTGCGACAGGTTGTGGCGCCGTTACTATAATTATTTCCGTAGTGTTTCACAAGCTACAGTGAATGTTTTAAATATCCAATTATTGTTAGTTCGGGAGGAAATATTTTGTAATTCAATGTTGAATTATGTGAAAAATAAGATTCTTATAGATTTGACTTCAAACAACTTTCTGTATAATTTTCTTGGTGAATAAATAATAAAATTATAAATCTATAATTTGACTTATATAGGCATTCTATTCATATCCGAAGCAATTATATATTCCTAACCTTACTGTTTATTAAACTTTTATATAAATACTAGCTTTTGCCCGCTGCTTCGCACGCATAAATTACGCTTAGATAAAATGTTTTGTACAAACTCCCCTACACAACTCAAGGAACATACATGCCAAATTTCACCTACTTGGGCTCAGTACTTTCGGCTGTAACGTGTCTGTCAGTCAGTAGCGCAAGGATTTTAGCGATGCGATTTAAAAATAAAAGGTTTTACACAATCTCGTACTCTCTTTTCTACCCTCTTAGGGTAAGAATTTCCAAAATAAATGTCTTTGTGATCGCTAACGTCATTTGTGGATCCAATGAAGAAATATGAAGTTAATACCTTGATGTATTATAGGGGTTTCATATAAATTCTGACTCCCTTTTTTATCCACTTAGGGTAAGAATTTCCAAAAAGACTTTCTTAGTATTCACTAACTTCTTTTGATGAACCATTATACAAAGTTTGAAGTTAATCCATTGAAGGGATAAAAAGTTTCATACAAAATTTGCCAACCTATTTAACCCCATTAGGGGAAAATTTGCAAAAATCCTCTCTTAGTGCGTCCCTACACACCTCAAGAAACATACATGCCAAATTTCACCTACTTGTGCTCAGTAGTGTAGCGTGTCTGTAAGTCAGTAAGTAATGCAAGGATTTTATGTATACAGATTTTAATGAGTGATAACATTTCAGCTCATTTAAATACGCAAATATTATTCCAATTCAGTAATTATAAATTCGTCTTATCAAAACCAGTACGAACTTATTTCCTCTGAAAAAGATAAAATTTATTTTGCAACGAAGAAGAATTTACAGTTTGAGACGCGCATCCTCTTGGCGTCTTAATAACGCTCACTGTCTGTGAAATGCATTTGCCCTCAATACAAACAAGCGATGTCTTTGTAAGTGATACGACGACGCTAGTTGGGACCCGAGGGATTTAAATCCAACGCCGACAGTTTGATTTAGAATTATGGATTAATTTATTTATTTCTATCGTGAATACAAATATTGCCGCTAATGTTTGTATATTTTAAAGATAATGCTTGCAGCTAAATAATATGTGTATGATCACACACTCACACGAAAAAAGGAAAGAAAAATAAGCACAATTATGTAAATTAAACGTGTCAGCTTAGTTATAGGGTCCCAGTTACCCAAAACTAAAGGGAAATAATGCAGAATAATAAACACTACAATCATAGCCCCGGCAACGTAGCTGAAACATTCTGAAACATCGGATATTCGAAACACATTACGTGGCCCAGAAAGGGAATTTTCAACTAATGTTTATGTAACTCTGCGTTAATCCTTGCCGAAACGTTGGAACAAAATAATTTAATTGAAGGTATTTTGTCATTCTTTATTTTCACATCATAAAACAATATCGAACTTTTACATTAATTTAGATAAGCGTACAAACCGTGTAATTTTAAACGTGTTTTACTATACCGTAGTACAACAATGACACATTTCACAGCGGGCTGTGATTGAATTTGACTTGGTATCTTTCACTACCGTCTGATTTGTTAGTGGCTTTGATCGCATGATCAAAGCTCACCGGCTGACGTTCCAGATAAGTTCCTTTTGTTGTGACGGAGAACTGTTGAAATAATCATATGCCAGGCACAGCCTAAATTTAATTATAATATTAATGTATTATTTTTTGGTTTATCCATAATTATTTTATGTTTTAGTTATGATGATGAAAGTCTTAATATAGTGCCTGTTAAAAACAAAAATATTAATAATACGTCATGCCTGTTCAAAGAGTCAAAACTATCATGCACGTTTCATTAAAATAGACAACGAATTGAAACCAAAAAGTGCAGAGAACGAACTCATTAAAACTACTCAATACCATATAATACCTGAAAACTTACATTTTAGTCAGTAGCAAGAACTATATAAGTAAAGAGATGTTAATCAGAACACGATCTACATTTGCATATGCTTACAAAAAGAATTGGATGAAACAAACACAATACCGTTGTCATATAAACCCACTTAATTTACAAAACAACCGAAACCGCGCACAAAAGCCATATCGCAACAAATACCTGCTTTGTCTCATAATAGCCTATGATTCAAAGAGATAATACAAAAATAAAATGCGGGGGAACAAAACCTGTGGTGTACAATACAATGTGTTGAGTAATGGTCCCGGAGTGAGTGTTTCCCGGTACATGGCGGTCGATCCAACATGGCCGCATGGGCAGCACTGAATTGATTGAACGTCACGCCTGGAGTAAGGATGCAATTTTATTGCCACTGTTTAAAGTAAAGTTTTATTAATTGAAGAACAAAATAATGTCTTCTTCTTCTTCTTTCAGCCGTTTTCAACTACTTTTGTAGTGTAGGCCTCCTTCGACTTCTTCCATTCTTCTCTATCCTGTGCAGTTTGTAACCAATTATTTCCTGATACGGTTTTAATATCATCTTTCCACCTCATTTGAGGCCTTCCCCTTGTTCTTTTCTGCCCCACGGCTTCCATTCCAGAAGCGTCTTACACCATGAGTCTTTCTTTCGGGCTACGTGACCAGACCATTTCCACTTCGGTTTTGCCATCCTTTTTCCCACGTCCACAACTTTGCTCTTGTGGCGGAGCCAAGTGTTGGTTTTTCAGTCCCTCAGCGTTACCCCACCAATTTCCTGTCCATAGTCCTCTGCGCCACTTGAAGTCTGTGGATTACATCTTTCGTTATGACCCAGGTTTCGGCTCCATATGTTAAAACTGGCAGAACACACTGGTTAAATAGTCAGGCTTTTTGGCGGGATGACAGATTTATTTTGAATACAAATTCCAATTTTGAAAAGGCTGCCCGCCCTATTCTAATTCTCCTGTCAATCTCGTTACACTGGTTCTCCTTGCCCGTATGGATCTCCTGACCCAGGTACACATATTTGTAGTTGTTGAAGAACAAAATAATGTAAAGGAAAATAATTACCTAATTGGGCTTGACATAGACTTTTATAGAATATCGTCGGAAAATATCAGTATCGCTCTGTATTTTAAAGCTAGTTGCCTTATTCGCTTGAGAGTAAGCTTTTACAGATCAAGTAAAATGCCGGATGGTAACACGGCTGTAACTATATTCTATGTAACAGCACCACGTATTCATGCTAATTTAAATGGTATCACAAAGTAAAAGAAATATAATTACGTTTACTTGTATAATATATTTAAAAAGCTAAATACAGTACTGGTATTTATGTAAGTTCTGTAGGACCAAAAGTACTATACACATACATGTAAAACCGTCAGACAAAAAGTTCAGTCAATTCGTTACGTTGGTTAGTTTTGAGGTAACAGACCTAAAAATACAGATAGGCTACTCTAATTGGTTTAACATACACCTTACTTAGCTATATAAATGAACATGATTATACTATAAATATAAAGAAGATTGTAATATAAAGTAATACTACGTATTACGACTCCGCAAAAGCCAGACTTTATAATAAGGACATGTGATCATGTAGGATTATACAGCTGAAGAAAATGTTCTCATAGATGTTTTACACAAAATCTCATGTAACGACGTCAGAGCTCTGATGATGGCTAATTCCTTGTAATTGGATATAAAGTCTCGTTTCAAGGACTTTATAAATGACTTACTGAGATTTTTAAGGGTTCGAGGAATTTTAGGTGTTTTATAAAATAATGAGTGACGCATAAGTTGATAGAATAGACTGGCTATTCTTAGCTTTAATTGCTTTTTTATCGTTTCTAACGTTTAATTATAACGATTATTTTAACTTTTACTTGTAAAAGACGGAGGAAATTCTGAATTTGGTTACAATTTAGTCTAGCAGCCCACTCCTGCAATGTACCCCTACAAGGCTCTTGCCGCTGCCCTAGCCTTACTAGAACAAACTGTATCAAATATCTGGGTGTACAGCTTGATAGTACCCTTACATACCATTCTCATATTAACTCACTAGCATCAAGACTACGGAAACTAATATTTGTCTTTAAGGGTCTCCGTCATATTGCTGACACTAAAGTTCTGAGAATGGTGTACTTGGCTCTCTGTCAGTCTGTCACCCAATATTGTATAGTGACCTGGGGAGGGACGTCGAAATCTCATTTGTTAAAATTAGAACGTGCACAGAGAGCACTGCTAAAGGTTGGATGGAAACTCCCCTTCCGCTTCCCCACTATCGACCTGTATAAAACTTGTAATGTTCTGTCAGTGCGACAAGTATTTATTTTAAATCTTATTATCACAACCCATGAACATACTCCCTACGAACCATCTAAATTTACTGCCTGCCGATGCAAGCATAACGTCTGCCCGATGGTATCAGTCTATTCAAGCTAGGCGCAGCGACACTACTGCTTTCTAAGTAGTTACGTTTACAATAAGGTCAACAGATTCCTGTGCATTTATCCAATGTGTAAAAGGGAGTGTAAAGAAGCAGTTGGTAATTGGCTACGTAGTTTAAGTTACGAGGAGACAGAATCATTCATTATTCCCATAAATTGACAATACGTAATAATAATATTATATATATTTATTTTACCGCTGGCATATACAAATACAATAACTACAAATTTCGCGCACACATAATACGACTCGCACAATAATCACAGACAAACACACACACACACACACACACACACACACACACACACACACACACACGCACACACACACACACACACACATACACAAACACACCACACACACACACACACACACACACACGCCTCCCACTTGCATGATTTAATCCCTTTTAGTATTTTTTATTGTTTAGTTTACTTTCTCAGCACTGGTTGTTTCTTATTCTTGTAATAAATAAACGTAATATGTACATGTAAAGATAATACTGTTAGCAATATTGCTCTGAGATGGAGAGCCTGGAGATGGTCTAGAACCTAGTTCAGACTCCAGCTCTCACTAAGGTTTGAATTTTAAGTTTTGTACTGACTCACTGTAACCAACATTATGTACCTTTTTGAGAGAAAATAAATTAACTATTATTATTATTATTAATTTGCAAGCGATTTAAAAAAAGCATCTGTACCTTTTGTAATTCTAATGCCCGCAATTCTTTGAAAGAATTCTGTATACAACAGGATTCGTGCATCAGGGCATCGTTTTCATAAAAGAGCACCATATAAAAGAATGCACTACTGTCGTACTAACTACTTATCGCTTTTCTATGGTACCCAGTTAATTCAACCATTCGTGAATTTTGGGCAATCCCTTCTTAGTGCGCCCCTACAGACGAGGTCAAGGAAAATACGTGCCAAATTTTATATTTTGACTATGCGTTGCCTGTCAGTCAGTCAGTGACGCAAGAATTTTATATACACAGATTTTTAGTCTTAAAACATTTACCATTTACTTATATAAGCGTATACTATATATTTCACAAAGTATTTTCTCGTTACGTGAATAAAAGCAAAATTATTTTTATAACGTTTACTTAGTTGTGCTAAACTGACGATCACCCCTACCCCTATAACACCAACTATAGATAGTACCGGGTGTTCCCATAAACCGTTTGTAAAGGGAGAGAGAATTATGGCACATGACGTACAACTACGAATAGTTCAGTTGGCAAAGCGGTGGCTACGGATTATTTACTCCAGTCTAATACCTGAGTTTATAATGTCACTATAAATAAAAGCCTTAATTCTATTTAGGTAAATCTATTTAAATAGTACGACGTGAGTAATATTAAAGAACTAAAACAATCCTTTTGTTCGTCGTTCGAAACAGGTCATTTAGTTAAACAGAGTACGTGAACAGACTATAATAATGTAACTAACCCAAAATTTCAAAAATAAATACCTACATAAAATACGCAAATATTCTTCAAAACATTCGATTTCTCAATTTAAGAAGTAAATGAACAAATTGTAGCCTGACTTGGTAAGTATAAGTCGGATGATAACGTATATTGTGTAAGTTGAGAGCATTCATTTGCCAATTTCCCTTACAACTTTTCCAATTTTCCTTTCGGTAAACCATTATGCTAACTAATACTAACATCAAGAATAGCGCTATTGATCTGTTCAACTAATATTTTATTTGATTTCTGTAGAGCTATATAATATACTGAGGTACTTTTTATAGACATTTAATACAGCCTAGTACGTCTATTATGTGTTTGTGTAGTACATGTAAGTAAGCGTACTAGACTATAACCTGTCTTTAATAATATGTTCTCCTATTTCATGCCATAGTTTCTTGCATCACTGTAGATGTAAATTTGTTTTCTTCATTCTCTTACAATTTTATATCCTAAACGTGACCACAAATATATCTGCACTTTGAGAAAACACATTTTGCAGCAACCAAAACCTTCTTTTGCATATGATACACATGCCATAGGTCCGCTATAGATTCCAAGTATTCTCTTTTGACAAAATATTGCAGCTTATAAGAGGGCGACGATAGCCTAGTGTAGATACCAACACAGCCTGCCATACAGAAGGCATAAGCGCACATCACTATCGTTTCGGAGTTATGTGTGTATTTCATTGCCACCTATCTCTTGTCCAGTGACTCGTACAGCATGTTAAGCCGTCGGTCCCAGCTATTATGAAGATATTTGACAGGCGTTATGGGGAGACAGTACCTCTCAGTAAACTGATACCAGTCTAAACCATGGCATATTGTTATCCCTCAGGATTGCAGAAATCAGATAGGCAGTTACTCTGTGAAAAAGCTAATAGTCCGACACATCCGATTAAACTAGTGAACGGACTTCGCGTTGCAACTGGATAAGAAGATGATGATTACAGCTTATCTAAGCTGTACAAATATTCTTTCTCAGATTTGGATACACAAATACGAACTCGCGCACCGAGGATTCCGTACAAACCTGTAGGCACATATAATTATTTTAAAAAATATTTGAATTAACTAAAAATTAAAGTTTACGAAATTTTTCCTATATGCTATAAAACGTTGCTTTATGCCAAATTTCAAGATTCTAGATCGACTGGAAGTACCCTTTAGTTCTGACTTGAGCATTTGATATGTATGTGTATATTATCTTTAAATTTTCACCTCAGAAGCTCAAACATGCCGCTTTTGCTGCGAGACAACAGTGAACAAAACGCAATTTTGATTCGAGCGTGGGTCAAAGTAGCTTTTTAATTTTTTAATCTTCAGTGCCACGAATTGAAATTGTTCAGCCATAAATTTGAAACATTCGATTTTGACTGTGCTTTGTCTCTTTCACGTGCATATAAAAAAGCGAGTGAAAAAAAAAACCCTTCGAAATTCGATTTTGGAATTTGACCTCAAAGAAAACACGTTCGGAAACGCGATATCCCCCAAAATTTAAAGATATTTGTAATAAAGAAATTACGTCTTTTTAAATGTTATTGTTTATATGTTTAATCTATTATTGGATTTTATTAAAAATAAGTCTAAAATTGGTATTTAACCAATACATTTTTATTTGGAATTTCAACAATGATACATTTGACAAATAAACATCAGGGACGCGGTATCAAAACGCGATTAAAAAAATAGCGCAAATAAAAATTTTCGCTGATGCTGATAGCGTATAGCGTAACGTGTATAACGTTATTTCAATCTATTCCTGTTCATCTCTGTCTCCTAAGTAATTTGTGGTCTCATTGCTGAGGTGAAAAGTTATGTGTGCTCATAGAATAAAGTGTGTGCTAAACGAGAGCAAAGTTTTTTGCATCTCGTGCTGTTGAGTCGCTCACTATGCTCAGGATTCTAACTTTGAATAACTCATCCGTGAACACTCATACGTATTACACGCGTCGCTCTTGGAAATAGATGGTCAACCTTTTGTTACATTTACTTAACTAAATTTATTTTATAATAATAAATTGATTACAATGAAGTTCACTGGAAATGCCCTGTAGGTTTTGATTCCCTTGTGGGTTTCAAAAATTTGCGAGAATTTGCGGCATAAACAGCTGTATCTTTTGATTTTGTGGGCAGAGAAGTTTGATTTTGTTACTGATTAAATATATTATAGACCCGAAGTATTTGGTATGATTTTCAATTTAATACCTCTACGCGTTCATAAGGAAAGGGCTAGTAACTTTAAAATTATTATTTTTATTAAATGATGTACCTAAAAATTTTGCGGTTTCGCAATTTTTCCTTTATTTGTACTATAGGACTTTGGTTCGTACCAAATTTCAAGAATCTAAATTTACGGGAAGTACCCTGTAGGTTTTGATTCCTTTGCGACTAGTTACGAGTTTGAAAATATGCTGAAATTGCTGTTTCTTTTGATTGCGTAGAGATAAAAGTTTGATTTTGTTACAGCTTAAAGGTATTATAGACTCGGGTCTCCAAGACAACAAAGTAGACTACGTACAGAATTTCTCAGAATTCAAACAATTAATCATCCGACTTTTGCTCTGCATTCAGAGAATCCTTGCTTTTATAAGAAATTTTCTGACTCTGAAATGTTACTTCGAGAATACTGATACGGTTTGGATTGAGATTTTTAACCCTAGAAGCCCAATCATATTTCATTGGCTATAAAGCCCAGTCATACGTAAAACTGACGTGTACAAATAAAATCGCTGTGTTTTCCTATTGTTTTCTAGTTAACAGTATTTTTTTGCATTAGTTATCAAAAATACAGTTTTAATTGAAATATAAAATACATTTAATGATAATATACTCTTTATTAATTCAATCACAGTACTAACATTGAATCAAGGAAAAAAAAGAATTAAAAACTATTTTGTTTTCTTATAATTAGGTAATTATCACAAAAATCACTATGCCGTGTGGTTGACGGCATAGAATACAAGTATCGCCACTCCCTATCTCCCGTGGGTGTCGTAAGAGGTGACTAAGGGATAACACGATGCAAATGCCATCTTTGCGTAGACAAAAAACTCGATATCAAACCCTATACGACGGCCTCGTTGGTCTCGCGGCATAAATGTGCACGTGGGATTGGGAGCTCCTGGGTTCGATTCCTGGGTCGGGTAGTGTTATTGGGTTTTTCTGTCACGAAATTCTCAGTAGCAGAACGGAGTCTGGAAATGTGCCCGGTACGGCAACAGGCTCGCCCCTTATTACGTGGGACTAAAGTATATCTGGCGAAAAGTGGGTGTAGAAATACACCTCTGCCTACCTCTTCGGGATTATAGACGTGAGACTATGTATGTATGTATGTATGTAAATCTACTAGTTTTACGTTTTTTTTTCATGAATTTAATAAATCTGTAATAATATTTTATTACTAAAATAGAAAAGAACAGTCTATAAAGACAGTCTTGACGAATATCAAAATTGTGTTCTCCGTATATGGCCTTTTAGCAAGCTGCGCTATGGTCATCCACCTTTTTTTATATGAACAAAGTCCGCAATAGCGTTGTATCTTTAGTTCTGGCTCATCATTAGTAATTTCTTTCAAAATTGTCACGTACAGTCCTCTACAAAGTGGGTGCCTCCAGTCGTATTTACATCCAAGGTTTCAACCGACCGTGGCTGTGCTTAATTTTTGTTGTTGACAACATTGCGACAAATTCGCGTTGGTCCCTCTATTTGTACGTATAAAATTAATAGCAGAAGTCCTTCCTATCGTAACGTCCCTTTATAGTTGACCATACATGGTTATTATTCCACTTATTGACCGCTGAGGCAAGGAAAAGTGTGAAGTCGATGAAGTTACATCAATATTAGCAAATTCCAGA